>LBNU01026905.1:116310-135829 GCA_014162995.1 Artemisia annua | reverse complement strand
TTTGTGGCAAGTACCGGGGGATTGATCGTTCTCTCGCAGGGAATAGTGTTCGTTAGGCTAAAAGCTACACTAATATATTTTTATATTAGTTATTTTTTTTCACTAAGGTTATAAAATTATATATTATTTATTTTTGGTGGTTAACCAAATAATAAACCTTTACTTGAACTATATACAACAAGAATTGTACCAACAAAGCAATACCTATCAAAATACCCAATGTTTATGAAAATTATATTTTTATAATTTTTACAACTTTATTATATTCCGTATTGTCCCGTTATATTTTCTTTTTAATTAACCCGGTACCCGATAACACTAAAAATACCAAACGATGCACTAAACGGTACCCCGTAAAAACAATGTTGTACAAAAACCGTGACCAAGACACCACCTCTAAGAGGTGGCCGGGGTTGTGTGTCCCAATGGACACTTGGTGTCCTCAAAATATCCCAACACAAACCCCTTGTCCACCTAATTTTCTCATAGATTGCATGTTCTATATTTTGATCAAGAAAAATGTTTTTCTTCCTCCTCTCCTCTTGTTCAGCTCGTTCCATCACCAAGACCCAAAGGAAGACCAAGTTTTTCATGTACAAGATTATTTACAAGTAGTATTTGCAATCTATTACAAGGTTTTGCAATATAAACCTATGGATTGTTAGGTTTTTCTACCCAAAAAGTTATAAGGTTTTCAAGTAAGTGAACCACTAATTTTTCTATAAATTCTACCATGAATTCCTTGCTAGGTTTATGTACTTTTGTCATTTTTGAACTTGCATATTGAAGTCTATACCACAAAAACCTAAATTTCTATCATTTTATGTGTAAAATGAATTCCTTATGAAACCTTGGTGAAATGATTGAAATGGTGATGTTAGGGAACCCATGACACCCTAAGAAGGTGTATGGTAGATTAAGGGATGAGTTGATGTTGTTAGTAGTGGTTTTGGACATGTACAAACTAAGTTATATCATTTTTGGAAACATATGTTAACCTTCTGTCCCTATTTTAAATATTGGGTAAACTCAGTGAGTTTTGGTTAATTTTGGACCCAAAAACTAGAAAATACATTCTTAGATGAAACTATGGCCTTTTGAACCGCTAAAAACGGACCTATAACGAAGAAATTATGCCAAAAACAAGTTGCTACTAGACTTGAACATTTTCCGGAAAATTCATTGCTGATGTACGAATTAACTTGGCCAAAAACGAGCCTTAGACCTTTCCAAAACTTGCCAAACTATTGAAAATATGTTAGTATATATTTTTACCTTTCCGGGGATATAAAGAACTTGAAAATCGGCCTTATAACGAATTAGTTATGATTTTTCGAAAGTTATTATTTTCACTAATAAACCACCAGCACTTACCCAGAAATTTTCTAAGTATACCTAGAAACACCCATGTTGAGAGCCATTTTCCCGTCAATTGACTCAGTTTTGGAGTTTTGGACCACAAGGAACAAAAGTTAGAGCACCTGGCCTAGTTTTCAAATCAAAAAGCCGTTCGTCATTTGGACTTAAGATGAGTAATCTACAGCCATCCAAATATTCATAAAAACTGCCCAGAAATGGCAGCTTTAGCCTAAAATACCATACTTCTCGACCATTTAGCATAAAATCTAGACACTTTGAGCAAAACTTCACTCCTGAACATTTTGAGGCTTGGTGCTAGGCTTTCCAGAAATACCAATTTTATTTCCTAACTCTCAATATTCACTGATTTACAACTAGTTTTCCGAAGCCATTTTTAACCGTATTTCAAAAATTGTCTAAGTGTTGTATCTTACGTCTAAAAGCTAAATTTCACTATATTTCACTATATAACTACCGTATAACATTATCAAACCATATGAACATGTAATAATCACCATGACCTTATACGAAGATGTAAATTATATTTTCGCCAACAATATATATTTTGAATACAAAAACGAGTGGTATAGATTATAGTGCAAGTGCATACATGAACCGATTTCATAATCTAAAGTAGATTACATGCATTCATTTTAGGTTGCGGCTAGGAGTTGCACCTCATTACTTCAGTTCATACATTCCATATTATGCCATTCCTTGAGGTGAGTTTTCATAGCCCCGTTTACATTTTTATTGTTTTCAAATCCCACGGGGGAGAATACATTGCACCATTTTTCATACGAGCCTAAGTATCAAATCCATATACATTACTTAAGTTACTACATTGCCATGTTTTAAGTCCCCACCATCATGAACCGTTAATTGTATTTAAGCGAGAGTGAGTGGATAGATCTATTGAGGGTGACGCCTCCATCCGTGTTGGGGTTACCAACAGTCAAGCGGATGCATTTCATTTGATCATTCCAAGTGTTTGGCAAAGCACTCCATTTGGGGCATTACCTACAGTCTAGCTTCGGGGTCATGAGCTTAAGTAATATTGTACAATTTTACAACCATATGACGGGTAGTCATACAATCATGTGACGGGTAGTCATACACTTATATTTATGGTTATCGTATAACATTCATTTTCCTAAACCTATGATTTCTCACCAACATTATTGTTGACCGTTTTAGCAATGTATTTTCAGGTTACTAAGATAACAACATGTGACTTGCATATGGACCATCATGGAGTCGAAGAGTCGACGCGTCTTACCTTTCATTTTATGCACTTATGTAACGTTTGATCAAGTTGAACTATTTTTCATGAACTTGTAACACCATTATGGGACCTATTTTGTAAACTCTGAATGTTTTAATGATCAAACGATGTATTTTCAAAACGACACTTTAGGTCGTTCAATATAACCTTGTATGAGATGCCCTGATCGTTACACCCAGGTATTCCATTCCGCTGCCATATAACAGGTAAACTCAGGGTGTGACAGATTACCTTAGTTTGACGTCAACAAGGCTTATAACACCTGATCTGAAAAGAGTATAATCAGATTCAATCGGATCCCTCAAAAGCTGCAACAAGATACATAAAACCAATGGTGGTGGAGTGGGGCGGAGCCGCCGTGAGGCGGTGATGGAGTGAAGAAGAGAGGCCGACGGAGCGGTGGAGTGAGACGCCGTGAGTTTTCGATGGAGACGACGGACTAAGGTGGTTTACAACGGGATGGTGCACGATGGAGATGACGGCTTTGCGCGACGGTGATGTTTGATTATTTGGGCGTGAAAGGACACCCATCACTGTGAAAAAACATAAAAAATTGCGTTAATACAACTACAATACACGACGAACATAAGAACATGGATATTAGATTAAGATCTCACTCCTGCAAACTTAGGTAGAGAGTACAGGGGTTATCCCATCCTCCCAACACTGACTAAGACACAAGTAGGATGTATGGCCTTTTTTGGAGGAATGAACCTGAGATAATAAGTTAATTAAATATCAGTCAGCATTTACCAAAATAACTAAAAACTTACTTGTTTATAAAGATTTAAACCATTAGGATTAAAATGTATAGATCTATAAAAAAATCATCAAACCCCATAGATCTATCTAAATACCTCAAAACTTGATGATGAACAGTTTCGGTGGTGCGTTGGTTTATGTGTCCATGGAGTCCCGTGGAGGTGGCGTCAGGTGGTGGTGGCGTCGGGTTGTTGGGTGGTTGTGGTGGTGTGAGTTGTGATGGTGTATCTGGAGGAGAGGAGGGTTGTGAGATGTTTATATGAGTTGGTTTAGTTGAATGTTTTGAGAGTAAGGTGTGAAATGACCAAAATACCCAGTTGCTCATGTATGGTTGCCCAAAATACAAAAGTTGCCCAAAATACAATACGTTCCATGTACCTCGTACCAACAGTGGTTGGTCGGACACGTGGCATCTTGTAGTTAGCTATACGCTAGTTGCCCAGGGCAACCCGGGCTAGAACGGGAATATTGAAATATCGGGCCAAAAATGCCTAGCCACAGGGCAACTGGGCCATTTTGGTAATTATCCCTTTTTAATAACTTTAGATAATAAACAAATAACCCCTTACACTTTATACCCCCTACACTTTATAATATGAACTTTGTTTACAATTACATGAGTATTAGTATTGGTTTGAGACTTCCATCCATTAAACTTACAAAATTTTATAAATGTACGAATTAGTTTTAATATACGTTAAATACTTTTAAAATCAATATTAGTTTTAAACTTTCATCTATTAAAATATATTTTTACTATGTACGTTAAATATAAATAAAAACTTATGTTATCCTATTTAAAAGTTTAATCTATACGTACACGGGTTTGAATATTAAATACAGTTAAATTATTATTAACGGTAATATAAATATCGAATATTAAGTACGAGTTACTGTGATATCAAAATAAATGTACGCGATTGTACTTATAACGACTAATGTAATTATTATTAAAAGTTTATATATGGATATCCGGAAAAACATTTTTAAAAAACTTTACGGAGTATATTTTAACTCCATCAACGCTCATTATGTGCTACTAAACTCGCACATTTTGTACAACATGATATCAATAGTTAAAGTTAAACAACAACATCAACCTCAACATTAACATCTATGTCAGCTAAACAAAGTTAAATCTTTCATCCAATAAAATTTTTACAAAATATTAATTGATATTAATACATAATGAAAGACTCATGCATACTTATTAGTTGTACTTATATAATAATTTTCACGGGTAAATTCTTATATATCCATATAGTAAAAAAAAATTAAAATAAATTTGATTTGTGTGTAAACCCATGTGATTGAAGAACTTTGACCCAATAACATTATAAGGAGATTGTAACACCCCAACCCGACAAGGGTAGAAGTATCACATTATGGTGTCAAATCAGAACATACAAACGCAAGCGGAAGACTTATAAACATAAAGTTACAAAGGAAATCCTAAAGGATACAAAAGAAATACTAACTCTATACAAGAATGAGAATACAAAGCAAACAAAAATCTAATCGAATCCAAGTCCAAGTCTAATCCAGATGTAATGGGCTTCTAATCACCGGGTAGTCCACTAACGCTCCTATGCACTCTTCACCCAAACCCAGCTTCCAACCTAAAACCTGCCGCAGGAAAGGAAATGCGGCTGAGCTTAAAAAGCCCAGTGAACAGATATATAACAAAGCAAACGGATAAACGAAACGTATATAAGTATAAGGAATAGGACATCATAAGCTTCTGCTGAAAGGAATATCATCTGTCAAATGCATAAGAGATTAACATACATTGAACGAATATCATAAGTCAAGGGAAAAGAAGTATCAAATATATATCACATAAGCATAACCATAAGGAAAAAGTAACGAGTACTTATCAACAAAGAAGCGTCTAAACAAGGTACTTGAATAGACAAACGAACATAGGAAAGCCACGAGCCGACCTAACGAGATACTCGAATAGGTCTCCTACCATATAATCACATATCCGACAAATCCTACATGCACAAAGAGGGGAGACCTCTAAGTACCAAATGGAGTCGTGAGCCTCCAACGTGAAGAAGTGTAAGCACACACTCACATTCACCCTACACAAAATTCGACATACCTAGGATGCATCCATACGCCCCCTCCTACAAACAAATCATATATATATACACCTGCTCATATGACAAGTATGCACACATATAATGAACAAGAGTACTCATATCATATCATATCAAATGGGACGCCGTGGATCAATCACACCTCCACAGAAAGTGTCATGCCATCGGTGCTTCAATGACACGGCCATGGTACCTCCATGACTAGAATAAAAACTCGGGCATAAGAACAGAGCAAATCATATCATATCATATCATATCCAACATCATATCATATCCAACAGAACATATGAAACTCAACTAAATCATATCATAGCAACGGCTCATATCAAAAAGGGATCAAAGCAAAGTCAAGGATCAAAGAGAGTCATGAGAAGTCCCTACTGAAAAGGGAAGAATATCTATACCTCAAACCGCAAATGAACATATCAGAAACACAAGGATAGAAAGTTACTCCTTCTTCAGCGGATCTACATGAATTAATGATCGTCTTATTACCTATAAGCTCATTTTAAATCTGATTACTCCTTTTAGTTTCCTTTCTAATTTTAGTAACTTTCCATTTTTAGCAAGTTTCCCGAATTAGAAATTTTCCATATTTAGTAACTTTCCCGAATTAGTACTTTAATACTTTAAGGTTATTATTGACGATTAAATAATATTTAAGGTTTAAATGACCAATATAATAGTTTAGGGTTTTAAACTGTCAATATTACAAGCTTAGGGTCTGAAATGCAAATTATCAAAATTAAATATTAAAAGTCAAATAAAATTATTTTAAAGTTTATTTTAAATAAATTTATCAAGATAATAATTTTGGACCCCGTCATTATCATTTTTGTATAATTTATTAACGTGCCCACGATATTACCATTTATGCCGCGACCACCAAAGTTTTTTATAAAATCATAAAAGAGTTGTTTATAACCCGACATCGGTATACACACGACACCCTTTTTAATAAATATAAGCCGAAGTAAAACACCCTTTTGAAGTAACTTTGTCGTGACTAGCATTTTTCCAGAATTCAAAACCATGACTCCCAACCTTTTTATCCAGATTATAACATGTTTAACAATATTTTTAGACTACCCAATGACTCACACGCAAAGCACACCCTTTATTAATTTCGAACCAAAATAAATCGTGACACTTTACTAGCGACACAAAACTAAACCGCACCCTTATATATTTTATTTACTAATCACAATCAATCCGAAAACACACATGCACGCATCCTTTATAATATATATATATATATATATATATATATATATATATATATATATATATATATCCACATGCTAACTCATACCAAATCTCATGCACAGCCACACTATTTAACAAGACGCACACAGCCAAGATCCCATGTTATATGTTCACAACACATACGCCTCACGTTAGTTCTTTAAAATTTATAATCTGTTAGGACATATTAATAAGATTACATGACTGTTCTTATACTTGATTCAATCGCTTATATACTAAACTTATTCGAAAAGCAAAACGGCACCGAGATCGACATTTATGTTATACAGTTTTTGTTATTTCATGTGCCTCTTTTATAAATTCATGCGAGCTTCAAATCTTGTACACGTATGTATTCATATAGCCGATTCGTAATGTTTATTAAGTGACATGTTATACGATATAATGGATTCAAAACGATAGGAAATTGAACAAGGATTGATATGTATACCCTTGTGAGATCGGCTGGAAAAGAAACAAAGAACCACACGACCAAGAGCAAAATCATATCCAATACAATTAACCCTCTTTGAGTCCCGACTCCTACACGCGACTTCACCAAAGCTCGTACAGCACCAACGATCATTAGCCTTGCTACCGCGATTACCACGCCTTCGGGTCACTTCGTACTTTCTTGAGAAAATAAAGCATAACAGATGCCGCTTTGTGTTATTGTGTTTTAGGGTTTTGAAATGTGAAGTAAAATTTATACGGTTGAGAGATGGAATAACCGAATGGAAGGAAAAAGGTTCTTGCTGTCACTTGTGTATTTTTAGGGTTAAGTGTGTGTTATATATTTTGAAAATGAGATACGGTTTGAAGGAGATAGATGGGGAGATAAAGGGGAGGTGTGGCCGAGAATTGAGGATTGACCAAAGACTAAGCAATATTTCAAATACTTTTAGTTTAGACTTATAATCTTATGTTATATTTTATGCACCATTTGAATGTAACTCAGCCCATGAACTTATAAATGTGTAACATAGGGTTATTAGACAAAGATGTTACTAAAGTTTGGGTTTGTGTTGTCCTAAGGTAATAAAGTTTCAAAGTTGTCATCCAGGTTACTCAAGTTCACGGGTTTATCAATTGGGTTACTAAAGTTTCAAAGATATTACACTAAGGTTACTCCCAAGGTGGGCAACCGGTTGATAACCGGTATCTCAACCTGAAACATATTCTACCTCAAAGAAGTTACTAAAGTTTGAGAAAAAGTTCATCTAAGTTATTAAAGTTTCAAAACTGTCATCTAAGTTAGTCCCCATTGAGTTAAAATATTTGCATCGTTAGTCCTCATTGACTATTCTTACGGTTTTATCCTTTTTCGTCCGTTTTTCTCATGTTTTCATAGGTTTTTATCAGTTTTCGTCCGTTTTTATACGTTTTCATCCATTTTCTCATGGTTTTATCCCTTTTTCTCATGTTTTCATATGTTTTTATCCGTGTTCATACACTTTTATTCGTTTTCATCTATTATTACACGTTTCATCTGTTTTTCTTATATTTTATCCGTTTTCATCCATTTTTATACATATAATATGTGTAGGACCTTAGATACAACCTAAATCACGACCTTCTTCATCAAATCTAGAGAGAGAAAGAGAGATGTATAGAGAGAGAGATGGGAGGATCAAGTGTGTGAAATATTACTATGTGTTTATTCCAAATGATCAACCAACCTTCAAATGAAGGTTTACACTTCTTAATAAAGGGCTAGGCATATTAGCTTTCATGCCTTTACAAGTTTAGCCCTTGTAGTTCTAACATTCTAATAAACATGAACAAACAACTTTGAAATACTTTCTTACGCAACCTATTACACGATTCAAAGATATAATGACCGACACTTCATAATATAAAAATACGATGCTAACAATCTTCCCCTAAGTGTTGGTCATTGAAGGTTGCGTGACGTCTTCGTCTTTATCTTTAAACTTCAACATTATAGCTCTTGACGTCTTTAGAAAACATTAGCTAAGTCATTGTTCCATGTTCATCATTGTTTGTTCCTTTATGCTTTGTGATCTTTGTATGATTGACTTTATCTTTGTTATTTGTTGTTGTGGTTGTTCATCTGCCTTATGTCACTACTTCGTCTTTGTAGGTTAATCGCCTTTCCTACATGCTCATACATCTTTAGTCTTTGCCATAGATATATTTGTTGTCGCGGTTCTTTCACTTTGATCTTTGTCGCTTTACTTTGTAGATTCTTCTTTTTGGCGTAGAATCTTTCTTTGATGATTGCTGTCCGTTGATCTTTGTGAGAACTTTCCATTGACTTTGAGATGTATGTATGAGCATGTGGAAACTAGTGTGGTGGTTGTACCTGCATAAAACAGTTAGCAATAAAACATCCGGTACTTACAGGTTTGGAATTAGAGATCGTCAACAGCATATTGTGAAGACTTTCTCCATCCCTTACCATGGCCGTTCCTAATCGGATACCCTCAAAAGAGCTTACACAGACATACCGAAGTACACCCACGATTAGGTGAGTCGCTGGAGATCACCCCACGACTGTAGACCGTTTGAAATCCACCGAAAACACTAAGCGTAACCCACAAGAGATTACCGAAGTGACCTGCTGTCAGGGCTGTTTGATGTTGACCCTGGCAGGAGTTTCCGTTCAATCATTGAGAAGTACATAAGTAAATCCTCTCATAAACGTTCTGGCAGATTGCTAAGACCTGCGTAGGACTCTAAAGTTTACATCTGGCGTCCATTGATGTAGAACAACCAATGTAATAATATTGTGTGTTCCTATGAGATCTTTTGATGAATCTCTTGGCTCTAGACTCAATAAGTGCACATTTAGTCGTCGGAGGAATGGAGCAGAGTACCTCCTTTTCAATATCAACACACTCGGAATGAGTGGTCAATAGATTATGCAGGGTTCTCCGTGAGAATGAAACAAGTATCTTTTGAGAGATACCCGAGTGGCTAGAAGGTTTAAGTGCAGTGCGTCACTGGGTCCATGACGTCTTGTCTTCAATACCGATGTCACCTTAGTAACAATCAGTAGCAAATGAATTGAACCCGGTGTCTGACCTATGGTTGAATATATGGAGGGCTCATTTCTTTTCACCCTTTCTCATTTCATTTCTTTTTAATTCTTCAACCCCTTCTTTCCCTTTCATTCTTTACTCCTTCTTTTAATCATACCTAAGGACTTCTAATTCTATCTATTGGAATTGTCCTTGGGTAGATCCCTCCGGTTCTGGCGGATCATAGGACGGTTTTTCCTAACCTTAGTCACCTTATATCACCATGACTATCCTATTGTTGCCATAAACCATTTGCTTGAAAATCTCTCAAAGTGTTTATGATCATAAAACACATTTTTGTTAACACATTGAGAGTTTTGCACTTTTGAAATACTCCCCCTTCACATGTGCTCATGATATGTTAAGATAAATTTGCACATGTTGGGTAGAGTTGGCACTTTTTGAATTGATCCACTCTTAATAGACATATACCCGAGGGACACGTTTACGTTGCTTAGTTAAAGGGATCCATTATCAGCTTTTAGGTGACAACTAGCCCTAATAACTAACTTGATGTTGTTAACATTCCTAAAAAGGAAGTTAGACCCGTCATGGTAAACATCTAATTAAGAGTTTCTCGAAATGGTACTTTTCTACTTGGATAAATCCTTTCGAATACTAACATTTTGTTTCGTCAATTCGAGAGTCAATTCTGAGTCTAGTATAAGACTTTTATGTCTTTACTTACGAGCTCGAGATTCTGCCACAACTTTTGAACATTTTTGATCACATTTAATCACGTCTTCTCCCCCTCAAAAATAGCATACCGTGATATTTTTGATATCAACTGATTAAATAAAAGCATTTGGAGAGAAAGACGGACTTTTTCGCATGAAATTGGAACATTTTCTTTTTGATTTTTATACTCCCCCTCAAAGAAAGCATATTGTTTAAACATAAAGTTTAAAATCAATTTTAATGGATTTAGAGGGAGTTTTTTCTTTGAAATACGAGTTATGTACTGAAATGTACACAAGTCATTTTGTTTTGAGGCTAAGTGCTTAAAAAGTTTTTGAAACCTTTGTTTTTAATTAAGCACTTTCCTTTCTTTGAAAAACGAGTTCTTAGTTGAAATACTAAGAAGTCATCAATTAAGCTCGGGTTTCGTACTGAAGTATACGAAAGCCATTGTGAAGAAAAATTTAGAGAAACGACATGTTTTAGAAAACATTTAAATGAACTCTCGCTCAAGCATATGTACATATCCGTGTCATTTTTGAAAGGCATTTCTAGAAACGTACATAATATCGATTATACGAGAGACATGTCGTGAGAAGAATATTTTTGGATTTTTAGATTTTATATTGTTTTTGTGTTTTTGAAAATTTTCTATTTTTTATTTTGTTTTTGTTGGTTTTTCAAATTTTGTATTTTTTTTTTTCAAAAATATTTACAGCGAAGCGGTTTTGAAAATGTTTTTCAAGAAGATTCGAGAAGACGTTCTAACTCCTCAGGGGTTAGGCTTCGCATGCCAATTCGTCGAACTAATTCGTCAAACCTTTCTTTTGGAAGGGCTTTAGTAAATAGATCGGCAAGTTGGTAATCCGTCTTCACGAAATGAATTTCAACTGTACCCTCTTCTACGTGCTCTTTTATGAAGTGGTAGCGGACTCTAATATGCTTCGTCTTAGAATGATGCACGGGGTTGCACGAGATGGCTATGGCACTTTTCGAGTCACAATACATAGGTATGCGGTCGAAATGAAAACCATAATCTGTGAGCTGTGTCCGCATCCAAAGAACTTGGGCACAACACGCAGATAGAGACACATACTCGGCTTCCGCGGTTGACAGTGTAGTGCAATCCTGTTTCTTAGACGACCAGCTGACCAGTTTTTCACCCAAAAATTGTGCTCCGCCTGATGTACTTTTTGCTGTAACTTGATCACCTGCATGGTCGGCATCTGAAAATGCTGTTAGATTAAACCCCGAATCCTTCGGATACCAAAGTCCCATGTTAATGGTTCTTCGAAGATACCGAAAGATCCGTTTAACCTCTTTGAGGTGAAGTTCGGTAGGCTTTGCCTGAAACCGTGCTAAGAGACAAACAGCAAATTGAATATCTGGTCGACTAGCAGTTAAGTACATGAGAGAACCAATCATACTCCGATATTTCTTCGGATCTATGGGTTTCCCGAATAAATCAGCACCAATTTTCGGTGAAGTGACCATTGGAGTACCAACAGAGTCACAATCTTCCATGCCATGTTTCTTTAAAATCTCAATTGTATATTTAGCTTGATTGATAAAAATACCACTAGGGGACTGATGTACTTGTAAACCAAGAAAGAATTTTAGTTCCCCCATCATGGACATTTCAAATTTGCTTTTCATGAGATTTTCAAATTGTTTTGAAAGATTAGGATTGGTTGATCCAAAGATGATGTCATCGACATAAATTTGAACAATTAAGATGTCATCTTTGTGTTTTTTAGTAAACAAAGTTTTATCAACCGTTCCTGTGGTGAAATTGTTTTTCAGCAAGAAAGAAGACAGTTCGTCATACCACGCCCTTGGAGCCTGTTTCAAACCATAAATGGCTTTCTTAAGCCTGTAGACGTAGTCTGGATGTTCTTTGTCGACGAATCCCTCTGGCTGCGTCACATACACTTCCTCTTTCAAAGTTCCATTCAAGAACGCAGTCTTAATGTCCATCTGATAGACGGTGATGTTTTTGTGAGCGGCATAAGCTAAGAAAATCCTGACTGCTTCAAGTCTAGCAACGGGCGCGAATGATTCTTCGAAATCTATCCCTTCTTCTTGCGGATATCCTTTAGCCACAAGACGAGCTTTGTTGCGGATTACAGTCATTTCTTCATCCAATTTGTTCTTCCACAACCATTTAAGATCAAAAACACGTTTCTCAAGTGGTCGAGGTACAAGTTCCCAACTATCGTGTAAATTGTATGAAAGAATTTCATCCTGCATCGCTTCAATCCACGGGTATTCTGCCATTGCCTCTCGAATGTTCTTAGGTTCTTTCAAACTTAAAGCACAGATGTAGATACATAATTCGAGATCGGTGGCAAGTTGTCTCCTCGTCTGAACTGGCCTGGATGGTTCACCAATGACATGTTCGATTGGATGGTCTTTAGTCCATTTGAGTGTAGAAGGGTACCTTGAATTCAACATATGCGTGTTAGATGGTTCATGTAACCTCGAAGAAGATGATTCAGATTCAGAAGCAAACGGGTTTTCAAAAACTTCTTCTTCTTCGTCTAACGTAGCATTTTGTTGTGAAGATTCTCCTTGAAAAGTTGAATTTTGGTTTTGCTCATCAACTCTTGGTAGAACAATTTCAATCACTGGAGATGCTGGAGTAGATGTTGATGATGATGTTGAGGGAGTTGGTGCTTGAGTTTCGACGGTTGTTGATGCATCTTGTGTTTGTGGTGGTGGTGGTTGTTGATGTTGAGCGGGTGCAGCGGAATGATGTGAAGATGCATTTGTCGAAGTTCCACCATAGTATTCATCAAACATTAACTCGAAGAAATTTTCCAGTTCTTGATTTGTTGGTTTATCTGGTATAGTTGACTGAGCTCCATTAGGTACGAGTCCTGAACTGATATGTCCAGAAGTCTTTCTGTTAGGTTCGGGTCCTAATCCGGAATGATTAGAAGCCATTGGATTAAGCGCGGGTTCTAGAGTGAGTCTCTCAGAAGCCATTTGTGAAATCTCGTCAAATTTCACATTCATCGTCTCCATTATCCTCTTAGTTCTTCTAACATACACCCTGAATGCCCTCGAATTTTCTGAGTAACCAATGAAGATTCCAATATCACCCTTAGCTTTCAATTTACCAAGATCTTCTCTGTCGTTCGTCGGATAGCACAAAGCGCCAAACACGTGAAGATAAGAGATATCTGGTTTTCGACCGTTCACAAGCTCATAAGGTGTTTTGTTGAATCTGGGATGGATTAAGGATCGGTTTTGAGTGAAACATGCAGTAGCGACAGCATCAGCCCATAAGAATAGCGGTGCACTAGAATAAATCAGCATAGTACGAGCAGCTTCCACAAGAGTTCTATTTCTTCTTTCAACTACCCCGTTCTGCTGTGGAGTTCTAACAACCGATGTTTGATGTGTAATTCCAACATCTTCAAAATACGTTCTTAACTCCTGATTTGTGAATTCTGTGCCGTTATCTGTTCTTACAATCCTTACTGGAGCTTGAAGTAGAACTTGAATACGCTTCAGAAAGGTGATGATGGTGCTAGGTGCTTCATCTTTTGATCTCAAAAACTTCACCCATGTATATCTTGAATAATCATCGACGATAACAAGAATATACTTCTTCCCATTGATACTTTCAACTCTCATCGGGCCACATAAGTCCATGTGTAACAAGTGTAACCTTGCTTCCGAACTAGGTACGGTTTTTGGTTTGTATGTTGCTCTTTTGCTCTTACCTTGTTCGCAAGATGGACATAAGTGTTCTTTGGTGTATTTGAGCTTTGGGAGTCCGTTGACGATGTTGTCTTTGGCCAATTTGTTGATCGTGTCGAAATTGAGATGGGATAAACGTCGATGCCACAACCAAGACTTTGTTTCTGATGCTCTTGTCATAAGACAAATTGGTGATGTAGAGGCCATTTGATTGATGTCGATAGCATAAAGGTTAGTGTCGCGATTTCCGATTAAAAGATCTTTTCCAACCAAATTTCGAACAAAAACCGTGTTTCTTCTAAAAGCAACCTCTAAATCTGCATCACAAAACTGCCCGACTGAAAACAAGTTGTGTCCCAACCCTTCGACATAGTAAACCCGAGTGATTAAGTAATTTCCAAACTGAAGATCTCCATAACCCGAAATAGCTGCAATGTGATCATTTCCAAAACGTACAGTTCCCATGAACTTCCAAACAAAGTTGATCAGCAGCTTCAAATTCCCGGTCATGTGCTTGGAGCAACCCGAGTCGACGATCCAAAGACAAATTTCGATAACCTGCGTAGAACAGAAGATTTTGTATTTGGAAACCGTTTCGAATTAGGTTCCATGGGGTTAGAGGTAAAAGCATTGTCACACTCATAGAAGGTTTCTGTTTGTTCAGATTGAACCACTATCAATTTACCATCCTTAAGAGTGAATTCTCTACCCGTTGGTTTCCATGCACAGTACTTAAGATAATCTCTAGGCATTTTATTACTTGTGGGATACCTAATCTTTTTAATTAGTTTACCAAAGTATCTAGATCTCGCACTAGATTTATCTAAAGCATCATTCTGTTCAAGCATCTCATTCACATACTTAGAAACACATTCATCATGAACATCATTAATTAAGCATTTCATGCACGTTAAGCAAAGAGAGTCATTACATGCATTCAAAACAGTACGATCAACATTACATTCAGATGAACTATGTTTCTTATTACAAAGCGATAAATTCCTAGGGTGTTCTTCTACTTCTTCCATTTTATTCTTGCAACTACTCTTAGAGACAGGCGAGACTCTATTGTTCCTTGTATTGCTTCTAGGCTTTAGTCTGCTGCTCCTAGATGTGCTTGCTACTCCTGTAGAAGGTAAGGCACACTCATTAGAATTTATTTTGTTGTCGCATTTAGTATCCTTAGACTCTTTAGAATTATCCTTTACACATTTTTCGCTTGTCCTAGATGTAGAGGCACACGCAGTAGTGGGACTAATCCTAAACAGACCAGGGGCTAAAACTTTTGGTGTTTCGACAACCGCTTTTCCTTTCTCAGCACATTTTTCTTTTTCATTACATTTGGACAAAGGTGATGGAGTGACTGTTTTTGATAAATCTTTGTTCACATCGACTTTTGGAGCAAACCGAGAAATTGACATTTTTGGTTTTACAACCGGATTAAAAGCGTTTGGTTTCTCCGAAGTCTTTGGTTTTTCAAGCTTAGTTTCCACACCCTTTCCTTTTAAACTTTCAAGCTGAGACCTCAAAAGATCATTTTGCTCTTGCAACTTCTTGAAATCACGCTCATACGACAATTTGTCATACTTGCATTCTTCCTTTTTTCGATCAAGTTGTTTAAAATATGACACGTTTTCTTTTTCAAGTTTAATAAGAGCATTTTCATATTTTGAAACAAGTGCGGAGGTCTCAGCTCGAAGTCGTTCGTCATCTTCAACAGAATATATTTGCAATATGAGAGACATAATATCAGTAGACATCACAGCTTCGAAGAGAGAGTCATTTAACTTTTCCAAAACACTTATTTTCTCAAAAGATTCATTTGCCTGCTTTACTAGGGATTTGTGATCCGTAACAAAGTCAGCTGTTTCTTTCAAAAACGCTTGTTCAAAATGAATCACTCTTGCATTCACAGCAGTGAGTTGTGGAGCAATATCACTTTCAAGAATCTTTTTCACTTGTAAATGGACTGTTGAGTTCCAATTTTTCTCATTTGTTTTCGTTTTAGATTCTAAAGTCCTCTGAAGTGTTCCAACTCTGGTTTTGAGATCATCAAGATATCCCCTTGCATCACTTGTGTTAAAAGTGTTGTTTGAAGACATCTGTTCAATATTTGAAAGAGATTTGGAAACAGCTACAGGTTTTGAAAGCATTTGTTTGAAAGTGAATTTTTTGGAAACAGTTTGTGTTTGTTTTTGAGGGACAAAAGTGATTCCATTGATTTTGTTCCATTTCTCGTAATCAATTGGTTTTAAATTAGGATTCTTTTGTTTCATTTTATGTTGACTCTCCTCCGCAAGTTGTATAGTATCATCAGAATCACGCACATAAGGAGGATCATGTTTCTCATATATCACATTAGCATTGTAAATCACATTCTGTTCTTGCTGAGCTTTCTTGAGATTACAAGGTGTTTTGTTCCCTAGAGCCATTTTGTATTTTGTGTGGTAAAACGGATCGGTCTGATTAGAAATCATGTGAATCGTTTGAGCTGATTGACCCTTTTTAACCAACAAATCTTCAAGTTTAGCAATCTTGTGTTCTGACTCTATGATTTCTTCCAAAAGTTTATCTTCTTTCTTTGCAAAGTCTTTTTTCAACTCATCCCGTTCTTTTTCAAGATTGGCATAAGCTGATTTTTGTTTTGAAAGTTGGTTTGTTAAATCAGAAATCTCTTGTTTTAAAGATTTAATTGTTTTCATTGAAGTGACTTCAAGAGTATCATATTTGCATTGCAATTCTCTATCTTTAACAAGTATTTTCTTATAACCAATTTCAAATTCAGACTCGCGTTTTTTATCATTTAGAAAACTTTTTTCTTTGGCCTTGTATCTCTCAAGCTCAGTGGTCAATATCTCATTCGCGGCCTTAACATCGCGATTGACCTTTTTCACTTTCTCAACTTCGATAGTACAATTATTCAATAATGTTTCAAATAAAGCACGTGTTTCCTCATCAGTCTCAGCATGCTGTGAAACTGAGCCTCCATTATGATTCATGTCGGGAGTCGTCGAATCAATATTGCTATTATTCGGCGTTTCCTGATATGTATCATAAATAGGTGCTTGTGTCTCAGAATGCTGTTCCTCATGATTAGACATATCACATATATCATTATTGTTGTCATGATCGAAGTTGTGTACCTCAGAAACTACGTTGGCATCATAAACAGGAGGTGTCTCAGAATCTGTATCGTACTTAGCTTCCTGAAGATTAGCCATGAAGATGCAGTTTGCATTCACTTCCTCTCTGTCCTCCATATCATCCATCAATGCCATGAAATCATGCTCCTCGGCGTTCAACTGGAATCCTGCCTCTTCCTTTTGTACGAGCATCAATGCTTTCTGCAAAAATTCTGAAGTCTTCCTTTGAGGCTTAGTAGGACAGTTCCTCGCCATATGACCGACACCTTGGCAATTGAAACACTTAATCACATTCTGCTGATTCCCATTCACATTTCCATAATTCCCACCAACTTGTGCTGCAACATTTCCATACTGATTACCCTGATTCCCAACATTACCAAACTGATTACCCTGAATACCAACATTCTGACCCCTCTGATTACCAACAACTTGCCCCATCTGATTCCCTGCATACTGACCCATCTGATTCTGCCTGTTCTGATTCTGCCTATTCTGATTACCCATGTTATAGCCCGGAGCATATCCTTGCTGATTCCCCATACCTCCAACCATTGGCCCGTCATTGCCCATGTTGAACCTCGGTTGCACAATCTGCCTATTACGAGTGTTCGTTGAAATTCGTTGGTTGTTGTTGGTTGGTGTGGAATAGCGTCCTTGGACTGCTTTTGTCAGAAAAGCAAGTGCTTGTGTCAAAGCATCAGTAGAATCATCACTGTCAGTGAACTCTGGTTCTGGGAAGTATGGATATGGTTGTTGTGGAATGACTTGTTGTTGTTGTTGTGGGTAGAATTGTTGTTGTGGGATTGCAGCAGTTTGTTGTGGAATGTATTGTTGTTGCATGTAGTTGTGAGTGGAAGATGATGATGATGGTTGATATGGTGTGTTTACTGATGAAGGTGATGGTGTATTAGCAATAAGTGCTAGAGGATCATGTTTCTTAGCAAGCATCTCAGCTCTCACTTCATTTGCCTCAACCTGATTCTGCTTCAAGAAATCATACAACTGATCATAAGTAACATCATGCAAATTCTTCGTCTGATAAACAATAGTGACGTATCTTCCCCATTCCGGTTGTAGCTCATTCAGAAAGATTGTGTTGTTAGCAATGTTTGTCTGAGTGAGTTTATGCCTTGTCAAATCATTCATGATCTTGCAGAACCTGAGATAATACGACTCTATGGATTCACCAGGAATTGAAGTGAACTTGCGAAGTTCCTTAAGCAATTGTGTTTCCATTTCTTGTTTCCCGATATCCGTTCCATACATAAGCTTCTTAACTCTTTCCCAGACTGCATGAGCACTTTCTTCACTATCCACTGTAGCATAGGTCGATTCTGGTAGACCAAGAACAACAAGGTGAAATGCTTGATCATCAGCAATGATTTGTTGTCGATCTTCTTCGGTGTAGTCAGTCTCATTCTGAAGTCTGTAGAAAGGTGGTACTAGGGGGGTTCCATTCGGATCACCAGGGTCTAGTATTTCTCTTGGTTTGAAAGGACCGTGCAAAACAGAATTAACAAGAAGTGTTCCATTTGTTTTGCTCTTAAGATAGCGTATCATTCTACTAGCCCATTGTGAATAACCACCCTTTGAAAGCATGGGAGGTCGGTTTTCAGCACCGGCGGCATGAATATCTTGTTGAGTTGCCATGATGATTCGATTCAAAGTGACTTGTCGTGAAAAGTTGTTGTTGGATCTTTAGGATGAACTTAGTTTGTTGATGTAGATTCGGTTTGATGAGACGTAAACGGTTGTTCTTAGTGAGTTTGAATTTTTCCCTCCAAAAATCTAATTTGAAAAAAATTATAACTAAACTTTGAAAAACACTATAAAATGCTATTCTAAGGTTGCACGAAAAATTTGAGTTTTAAAAATTTTGACGCCAAATTTTATCGAAAAAATTTGAATTTAGGCCGAAAAATTTGAATTTTAGGACAAAATTTTCAACGTTAAACCAAAATTGAAATCTCGCGTAAAAATTGAACGTTTAATCTCCTGCAGAAAATAAATTTTACTCAAATTTTCCCGCCAAAAAGGGTTACCAAACTCGCTATGGATTGTATCAAACTCGCTAAGAAGGGTTACCAAACTCGCTATGGATTGTATCAAACTCGCTAAGCAGAAAAGGATCAAACTCGCTATGATATAGTACCAAACTCGCTAAGCAGAAAAGGATCAAACTCGCTA
>LBNU01026905.1:102515-114421 GCA_014162995.1 Artemisia annua | reverse complement strand
ACAACCTAAATCACGACCATATTCAACAAATCTTAGAGAGAGAAAGAGAGATGTAGAGAGAGATAGATGGGAGGATCAAATGTGTGAAATATTACTATGTGTATTACCAAATGATCAACCAACCTTCAAATGAAGGTTTACACTTCTTAATAAAGGGCTAGGCATATTAGCTTTCATGCCTTTACAAGTTTAGCCCTTGTAGTTCTAACATTCTAATAAACATGAACAAACAACTTTGAAATACTTTCTTACGCAACCTATTACACGATTCAAAGATATAATGACCGACACTTCATAATATAAAAATACGATGCTAACACATAACATTTAACTGGAGTGCATTGTATAATTTAGATTCGAGGGGGCAATTCTAAATTGGTTTCTATTTCGTGTTGTGATTTGTTGTAGGATAAATGGGTCATTTTGGATGATTGTGAGAAAGTTGATAAGCATGAGGCTGAGATACGTAGATTGGGTGCGGTTAGAGATGACATTTTACGACTGAGCCAGGAAGAGGAGAAAAGATTTGGGGGTGGTGGGGTGATGAAACTGCCTCACATTAAACTTGGTTTAAACCGTTCTAGACCAAAGAAGAGGCAATATAAATATGTTTTGAGGCCGCCAATCACGGAAGATCCTCCGAAACAGGTTATTCCTACATTGGAAACACTAAAAAGTCATAAGAATATTCGTGATCCTTTTATGATTGAAATGTGTAGAGATGTCAAACCTTGGGAAGATGTATGTCCTAAAGCCTTATACACTATATTATGTCATATTCGGTTCCACAATATAATATGATTCCTTAATAAAGATATTATTCTTAAAATGTGCAGGATCTCAAAAGGAGATACAATAGTATCAACACAATTATAATTGATCGTGACTTTGAGGAATTTCTAAATAGTTCTTGGTGGCATCGTCAAATTTACCCATGATTTTAGTGTTAATTTCCCCCTAAAATGCTCATCTTTTCTATTTGTATGAAGAATATATACTCTTATTTCTTCCTATTTTGGTTTCAGGGCAAAGATGAGTAAAAGAACGAACATACACGGAAATGGAAGGACTTTGAAGCAAATATGTGGAAATTATGGGTTCTGCACTCACTACGGCGTGGAGGTTCATCCACCTACGCCGTAGCAAGACTTTATGAAGATTACGGCGTAAAGGGACATTAACTTACGCTGTAAGAAAGAATTTATGAAGACTACGGCGTAGCCAGTCATACGGCTACGGTGTAATGATCCACTAAAGGGCTCTACAGAGTAAACAACTCTCCAGCTACGACGTAAGCCCTAATTTGAGGTCGAGAGGAACTAACAAGGCCAAGGAAGAAGTTACAGCGTAGCCACCCTAGTAGCTACGCCGTAGGAAGACTCTTATCAAGATATTATGCCCGTAGCACTTGATCAAGCTACGGCGTAACACTTATTTACAAAGGTTATGGCGTAGCAATCTTATCAGCTACGCCGTATCAAAGTCAGGCCTATAAATACCAGCCCTAAATTCGAGTTTATTCATTCACTTTTCACCAAACAGAAGTTGGGAGAAACTCAGAGAGTAGGAGGAACGAAGTTCTAGCCTCATAGAAGTCATTTCCAAGGGAGGATTCACACACCAATCATAAGTTTATCCATACCTTTGTTTTGTATTCGATTCATGTTTACTTTTGTATTAACTCAAACTTGTTTTACTGCAATTATGAATATGAGTGGCCAAACACCTCTTGGTGTTAGCCTAGTTATGAAATTATTATTGTTTTGATTTAGTTTTCTATGCGTCTATTATCTATTGTTTGTATACTTTCATGGCGAGACTTGGGACACTCTAGTTCCCATAGTGATTAGCATTGGTTGTTCCCTAGAGACTTGTGGAATTAACCCTAGGAAGCAAGTCGCTAGGGATGTGACTTGGTGATAGTAATATCACCATACACGTGCGAATTAACCCTAGGACCACCTACCGATGCTAGACACTTAGCGAAGTTAGAGGGGTGTAAGATCTGACCATGCCGCATTCGTTAGACTTGTCCATGTTAGTAGAGGCACTTAATGACTCTTGCATTTTCGTACCGATGAACCCAAGGCTTTACAATAGTTTTGGATAGGACAAGGTGTAAGATAGACGTAGGTGATTTAACCCTCTGATCCAAAATGAATTAAATCCCCAGACGATCTGATAAGATGCAACATTAAGAAAACTAGTCAAAATGATAACAAGAGTAGTAATTAGGTTAACACCACTTCTCTCTTATTGATTTTCTTCTATTTTATTTATTTGTCTTGTTATTTACTTTTCTTAGTTTAAATAATCTTTCAATCATAAAACCACCTTTTAAACATGACACAAACTTAGATAATTTCCACACACTTAGCTCTTGGGACGACCTCGGCTTTACTAACTAGCTATACCACACATGATCGGGTACACTGCCCGTTAGTGCGTAAAGGTAGACCTTAGGTAAACGAGACTAATATAAATATTAAAACCTGGTCAGTAAAACCTGCATCAAGTTTTTGGCGCCGCTGCCGGGGAGCTATTAGGATTTTATTTAAGTTTTTAATTTTTGTTTTATTTTCTTTTCAGTACTCACGGTTGTTTTCAAGTTTCAGGTACTATGGCAGAAATTGACATTGACAACCTTACACTTGAAGAGTATTTGGCTCTCACACGAGAAGAGCAAGGGCCTGGTTTGGTTTGGCCGGCTATTGGGGATGATGTGCAGTTTGACAATGTTCATCAGGGAACTGCGGAAAGACCCATTTTCAGGAAGCAAGACGGAAGATGCTCATGAGCACATCGACAATGTTCTCTACATTGTCAGTTTGTTCAACATCCCGGGAGTATCTCATGATGCGATAATGCTCAGAGTATTCCCGATGACATTGACTGGAGCAGCGAAAAGATGGATTGATAGGTTGCCAGCAGGGACAGTAAACACTTGGGCTCTTTTGAAGAAGCATTTCATCCAAAGGTATTGCCCTCCTTCAAGGACGGCAAAACAGCTTGAAGACATTCACAACTTCAAGCAAGACGGGGATGAAACATTGTACCAAGCTTGGGATAGGTACAATGATCTTTTGTACAAGTGCCCTACTCATGATCTCAACAAGCAACAAATGGTCAACATTTTTTACAAAGGGATCAACATCTCAACCCGCCAAATGCTAGACTCTCAGGGACCAATCCCTAGTATGACTCCTGCTCAAGCCTTAAAGGCTATTGAAGACATGGCGGACCACTCTCAAAAGTGGCATGAAGGAGGAAGTAGTAGGAGCATTGTTGGGAACTCGGATGGAATTACCCTAATCACCAACAAACTCGAAAGCTTGGGACGTGACATGAAGAAGCTAAAAGAAAATGTCCATGCTATTCAAGTTGGTTGCGAGGTTTGTGAAGGACCCCATTTGTCTAAAGATTGCCCCTTGAACGAGGGCAATGGGAAAACTGAAGAAGTTAAGTATGGGGAAGGTAGACCATTCCAAGGTAACGGTTATCGTACAGGGCCATATGGATATAATCGGCAACCTTATGGAGAAAGAAGATCAAGCCTCGAGGATACTATAAATAAGTACCTCGAAGAATCAAGAAAAAAGCAAGAAGAGCAAGATCAATGGCTAAAGAATTTCCAAGAGGCAACTAGCAAGAGCCTCATGAGCCATGATAAAGTAATCAAAAGCCTTGGAGCAAAGATAGAACTCTTGACAACTAATGCCAAGAAACAAAATGAACAAGCCAAGGTTTGCATGATTGAGGCATCTCGCAATATGATTTTATGTCCTAAGAAGGAAGCACTATTTACTGAAGAAAAGACCACCCACAACGAAGAGCTAAAAGTTGTGATGACTCCTCCAACCAATAAACAAGGTAACAGTCAACCGAAATATCCTATCACACTTGAATAGAAATACCATTGGTGTGTTGCCATTCCGGTAGACAATCGGAACTCCTACGATCTTTGGCCATCATGCAACCCCAACATGGAATTATGCGACGGGGGAGGTTATGAAGAAAGATTGCGAGGGAACAAGCATCTGTGGAGTTCACCTCTTGATCAATTTAGAAAAAATTTGAAATGGAGAGGAACGATATCTTTTGACGAATGGGTATTAATCGTCCATGGAAAGTTGATAGGGACAGGAAGATGGAGATTTGGGAGGAAGTAAATCAAGTTCGGATTGATGACTATTTCTCAAACAATGAAGTAAAAGAAGAGGATGCCATAGGTAGTAATGGAGAGAGTTGTAAGAGGCATTGGTGTGAAAAAGTTAGGATACACCATGATGACGGCATATCATTTTGGGCATCATGTAATCCATATGAGGACGAATGCGATGGCGGAAGTACAAAGGAACGTATTGGGGATGCATCTCACTATTGGACATCAACAAATGATAGTGAGAGGTGCGAGCTACCGTGGGTTAAGGGAGTCACTTTTAATGACTGGGTAAAGATTAAATATGGTAAAACTGACCCCTTAACAAAGGAACGTATTTGGAAGGAGCATTCGAAAAGTATGGATGAAGAAGAGAACGAGGAGCCTGACACGGATAATAGTGAAGACTATGAGATGAGGACGAATGAAGATAGAGATAGACAAATCCTCAATTTAATTGAAGAAAGGCTCGATGAGGATTGGTATAAGGACACGGAATCCGATGATGATGACCTTGAGGGAATAGTTGAATACCTTGAAATACAAGGGTATGACGGGTTTACTAATGCTGACGATGAAGCTTACGAGCAACGAAGATGCAAATTGCTCGGTATACCCTACAAGAAACCTCCACCTATTATTACTGAAAAATTTGAGGTGGTGAGATATTCAATTGGACCGGACGAAAAGTTCACCAAGATCGAAAGTCAAGGTAAAGAAGAACTGCTACGCACCGCTACAAACGTCGCTTGGATAAGAGAGCACCTAATGAAGGAGATGGACGAGCGTGGGCAAGTCCTTCATCAACCTACTTGAAGGGCATAGCAGTGAGTCTAACTTAAAGACTCGATAATAAACAAAAGTGCTCTTTCGGGAGACAACCCGAATTATCCTTTTCCTTTTTATTTTTCTTTATTTTGTTGGTTTGGTATGTTTTGTACTAATAATTTGCAGGTACTAAAGGAAGCATTGCGATGGGGAACTAATTTTTGGACTTTTGCACCAAGAAAAATCCTCCAGAACTTTGCTACGGCGTAGCTCCTTCACTGACTACGCCGTAGCAACCACCAGGTGTCACTCGGATTAAAATCAGCAACTACGGCGTAGCACCTCATTTCAGCTACGCCGTAGCTACCTTCTGAACCTTAAAAATGCTTTTTATTTTTTACAAAACATTATTTAAACTTGTATTAGTTTTTTTTTAAATGAACTTTGTGGGTGTGTTCCCTGTAAACCCTCACGAGACTTCACTCGTCCACTTGGGACACCAAGTGGTTTAAAAGGCTTGTTGCATACGCTAAATGCAACCGTGATTCCTACGAAAGTGAGTTAGGTTTTTCTTTTTCTTTTTATTTTTCTTTTTAGGTTTTATGCTTTTGGTAGTTGTGTGATTCCAGGGAATTGAAGTTTGCTCTTTAGGCGAAGCGAAGGCACGTTTTTCAACATGATCCTTCTACCATTTTCAAGAGCGAATTTCAGGGAAGTTCTCGTTCTAATTCTACTTTTCCTCTTTATTTTTATATTATGTACAAAAGGGACTTTGTACAACTCAAGTGGGGGGACGGGAGTAGAATTATATACTTGAACTTTATCTTGCCCCATTTTTCTAGTTTATTTTGAAAAATTATGCCACTTTTAAAACTTTTGACATGTTTTTCCGAACCTAACTAGAATGGACCTTAGCCGAGCACATTAACCCTTAATACCATGGTGAGGTTTAGCCTATTTCAGTTTCCCCTGTTTTACCCCAAATCCACCAAAATTATGAGTGTGCCGGTAGTTTGTAAACTTTAGAACTTGGCTTTTACATCATTTTGAAACCATTTACGAGTAGTGTATTGGGATTTCTTGATACATTTGGAAGAAACTTTTTAAGAAGGCAATATTTTAGGATTATCACCCAAATAACCTTTATGTGTGTGTTTATCGATTAGTCACATTGACTATTCGACCCCCGTGTTAAACCCTTTGTTGCACTCACCTTTAGTGCAAGATACCCCTAGATACACCCTTTTGAGCCTATCCTTTCGTTTCTTACCCATATTATTGTTTCGATACACCTATACACCTTAGCCTACCGTGTAGTCTTAGTTTATGGTTGGGAAGTTGCCACTTGTTCTAGTTTGAGGTTCAAGTCAAGAGATTCAAGAATCACACCTACGTTGAAGACAAATCATTGAAGATCATGAGAAAACCCACTATTGTACATGTATTGTTCATCCCAAGTGGGGGGATATGTTTATTGTATTAGTTATGAAAAAAAATGTGAATTTCCGTATGTAGATATGTTATCTTTGGTGCAACCTTGTATAGCACCGTAATAAGAGCTTTGAAGGAATTAGTATCGAAGAGGCCACTTCGGTCATATTTGAAGAATGAAGTTGTTGGTTCTTAATCACCAACATGAAGACCAAGTGAGGTGCCCATCATGACGTCCTCTAATGGCACACACTTGTTACATGATCCAATTCTTGCGTTTTGAAGCTTGGACTTTGGATGAACGGCAAGTGGTAGCAACTCGGTTATAGGCTAAGACTATTTGCTTTCTTTTTCATTTTACACCATTATTGTGCATCCCATGTCTTATCCTACCCTTTAGTTGTGAATCATGCTTAGGTGAGGGATTTGAGCAGTCATTGGTGTCTTGCCCGGCGTTCCGGTCATGTACCATTGCCTTTGTCGCCTTTGCCGTAGTATGTTAGTAACAACGCTACACCCAAAAGCCTTATATGTGTTCACCCAATATTGCCTTTAAGAATTGTTTCGACCTTAGCTCTAGTGGTAGAGATTTGTGTAACTGCCAAGCCTATGATAGAATACATTCTATGACTGTGCGTTGAGTGATCACCCCGAAATTAACACTTAGATTAGGAGAGAGATGTGAGTGTTTGTTCCAATTTTGTGAGGTGTTCGGCTTTGATATATTCTAGCATAGGGAGTTTTTAAATTCATATTCTCCTAATTCACGGGGGATATCTTTTTGAGAATTATTCTAATAAGGTCTACTTGAGGGCAAGTAGAGTTCAAGTGGGGGGATATTTGATGACGTCAAATTTACCGATGATTTAAGTGTTAATTTCCCCCTAAAATGCTCATCTTTTCTATTTGTATGAAGAATATATACTCTTATTTCTTCCTATTTTAGTTTCAGGGCAAAGATGAGTAAAAGAACGAACATACGCGGAAATGGAAGGACTTTGAAGCAAATATGTGGAAATTATGGATTCTACACTCACTACGGCGTAGAGGTTCATCCACCTACGCCGTAGCAAGACTTTATGAAGATTACGGCGTAAAGGGACATCAACTTACGCCGTAAGAAAGAATTTATGAAGACTACGGCGTTGCCAGTCATACGGCTACGACGTGATGATCCACTAAAGGGCTCTACGAAGTAAACAACTCTCCAGCTACGACGTAAGCCCCAATTTGAGGTCGAGAGGAACTAACAAGGCCAAGGAAGAAGTTACAGCGTAGCAACCCTAGTAGCTACGCCGTAGGAAGACTCTAATCAAGATATTACGCCCGTAGCACTTGATCAAGCTACGGTGTAACACTTATTTACAAAGGTTACGGCGTAGAAATCTTATCAGCTACGCCGTGACAAAGTCAGGCCTATAAGTACCAGCCCTAAATCCGAGTTTATTCATCCACTTTTCACCTCACAGAAGTTGGGAGAAACTCAGAGAGTAGGAGGAACGAAGTTCTAGCCTAATAGAAGTCATTTCCAAGGGAGGATTCACACACCAATCATAAGTTTATCCATACCTTTGTTTTGTATTCGATTCATGTTTACTTTTGTATTAACTCAAAATTGTTTTACTGCAATTATGAATATGAGTGGCTATACACCTCTTGGTGTTAGCCTAGTTATGAAATTGTTATTGTTTTGATTTAGTTTTGTACGCATCTATTATCTATTGTTTGTATACTTTCATGACGAGACTTGGGACACTCTAGTTCCCGTAGTGATTAGCATTGGTTGTTCCCTAGAGACTTGTGGAATTAACCCTAGGAAGCAAGTCGCTAGGGATGTGACTTGGTGATAGCAATATCACCATACACGTGCGAATTAACCCTAGGACCACCTACCGATGCTAGATACTTAACGGAGTTAGAGGGTGTAACATCTGACCATGCCGCATTCTTTAGACTTGTCCATGTTAGTAGAGGCACTTAATGACTCTTGCATTTTCGTACCGATGAACCCAAGGCTTTACAATAGTTTTGGATAGGACAAGGTGTAATATAGACCTAGGTGATTTAACCCTCTGATCCGAAATGAATTAAATCCTCAGACGATATGATAGGATGCACCATTAAGAAAACTAGTCAAAATGATAACAAGAGTAGTAATTAGGTTAATCTCTTATTGATTTTCTTCTATTTTATTTATTTGTCTTGTTATTTACTTTTCTTAATTTAATTAATCTTTCAATCATAAAACCCCCTTTTAAACGTGACACGAACTTAGATAACTTCCACACACTTAGCTCTTGGGACGACCTCGACTTTACCAACTAGCTATACCACACACGATCGGGTACACTACCCGTTAGTGCGTAAAGGTAGACCTTAGGTAAACGAGACTAATATAAATATTAAAACCTGGTCAGTAAAACCTGCATCAGCCTCGTTGCAAGTTTCCTAGGTGCAATGATATTGTAGTTGATCGTCTTTTCTGGGATAGCTTAGCTGGTCTTGACAATAATCGTTCGGGTTGGTTACGTGACGAGGTAATACATATACATTTAGTAACAACTTAATGTCATTTTTAAATAATTGTTTTGGCGGTTTTTATATATATATTTTTTGTCTTTCTTTATAATGACATATAGTACATAGATCTTTGGGTGATGTATATGTGGCACTTTAGTCCAAATAATGCAGATTGGTGCATGGTTAGTTGTTATTTCTTGACAATTCTCCTTTTAAGTTCTATGCCACTATTTTATGCGACTAACGAATTGTATGACTGTGCATGGGCTGATGTTGAGCGGGTATGTATCTGAAACGAACCTTAAACCTTTTAACACGTTATGATATTGGTTAAATTCATGTTTCTTTATAACCATTTTAGGTGTTCATCCCTATAAATGAACCTTTCACCCATTGGTCTCTTGCCGTGTTTTACATACAATCTGGGGACGTGGTATTTTATGATAGCGGTGAAACATATGAAGTAGAATATCGTGAGTAGTATTTCAAGATGAGGAAGTGTTTAAGGGAAAATCTTCCTTTTATCCTTAAGGAGATAGGTGTTTTTGAAAAGAAAGGAATCGACCCCACTAGCTATCGTATCAATTTTCGACACACAAATTACCTTCCGAAGCAGGGTGGGGTTTTTGTTGACTGCGGCATCTTTGTATTCATATTTCTATACAGGTTAGTAATACTTTCGGTAGCGTGTATCTACTTTGCCATTACGTATCATATTTTAGGCCAAATGTATACACCTAATTACTACACAGGTTGGCTTATGGGATCCCTCTGGTTATGGATGACCCAATTCAAACAACACTGGCATACAGAGAGGCGTTGATTCGTTTCTATTTCAAGCACAAGATATGCTGCCCTTGAATGTTTGAAATCATTTGGAATGATAACATTTGCTACCTATCTAAGTTGTAATGTTAAGACAGTGTCACATGTTGTTTAAGTTAATTTAGTATGTGCTTGCGTTTTAGTAACGATGGTAGTTTAACGGGTATGTGATGGTATGTAATGTAACCATGACTAAAGATTGGTTTTACTCCAATCATTTTGATACTTAGTGTATGATATGGTTACATTCCTGGTTATTTTTGTTTGTTTTAACTTTAATCTGGAAACTGAAAACCTTGTAATATGAAACAGGAACATTAAGAGCAACGAGTGGTAACGTAACATATTATGTTTCAAACAAGAACATGATACTATTTCGACATTAACTGACTAGTACATTTCTTAACCTAAGGGTCTGCCAAGTTAACCGGGTTGTAGCCAAACGGCATTGATCATTCTGAACCTTGTGAGCTAACACGTCGGTTTTGTGGCCTTCCATTTTGAGTTTGTGAGCTTCCACTACTTCTTTGTGTTCCTCCAGTTGATGACTTGCTACCCCTCTTGTACACAAATAGAAATTGTTAAATCACATACTCAATGGTCTTTTTGTAATAAATTAATATAATAAATAAAAATACCTTTTGTTTCATCAATGGTTGTTTGCACGTTGCTTGGTTGTGTCCAACTACACCGCACCTACCACATGATATTTGTCTTGGCTCTTCTCCTTGAGATCTTATTCTGTCTTTGTTTTTAGGTCTTTCGGCTGGTCTCCTATCCATAAGTGGTGGTTCTACTACCTGAATGTTGTTTGGTGTTTCTCAGCTAGAAACTTCACCGACAGGAAATATCAAAGGTTCGTAGGTAGCCTTTAGAGTTGTTTTCTTAAACCAATCTTTTGCCAACTGACTAGAATCACTTAAGCCAAGAACCCTACACACAGCTATAGCATGGCCACATGGCAAACCTGAAAGCTACCATTTGCGACAAGTGCAAGTACATTCCGTTATTCGGACTACGTGAGTCTTCACATTATCATAAACTTGGTATATTTCTCCATGCTCAATCCCATTGACAATCCTGTTCGCACTCTTCAACATCCGGTCCTGTACTTTTGTAGCAGCCCAGTCACTGAGTTCCCCATCAACAGCATCTACCGTTTTCAAAAATAAAAAATAAAAATAGATAATAATAATAATAATGATAATAATAATGATAATAATAATGATAATAATAATAATAATAATAATAATAATAATAATAATAATAATAATAATAATAATAATAATAATAATAATAATAATAATAATAATAATAATAATAATAATAATAATAATAATAATAATAATAATAATAATAATAATAATAATAATAAATAATGTAAATTATTTAAATCTCCTTAACCAAAATAAAACAAGAACAATAAATTGACTTTTAAAAATACAAAACCGTTTCGAACCTTCATATTGTTGACGTCGTTCGAAGTACCAATTTTGTATGAGCGCTCTATACCACTCCATTAGCATCGTAATTGGAACTCTTCGAACGAGTCTGGTGAGGGAATTTATTGACTCAACGCTATTGGTAGTCATGTAATTATATTGATGTCCAGGACAATATGCCCTGGACCAGTTACTAACACCAGCTTCGACTAGTTTGTTGTAAGCTTCCAGTTTAAAAGCGGCTAGGTTATTCAACTCTCTATGAAACTCTTGGGTCGTGTAAACTTTACATAACTTCTAATACAGCTTCCTGAGGAGTTTAGAATAACTCCTTAGATCGTTTAGAACCCTGGGAATAACAATAACAAAAGGCGGAATATTCAATTAAAGAATCAATTGTTATTGAACAAGGTTTCTCGTCATCATCTCTACCAAATATTACAAACACGATAAGGCCCAATTCTACTTGATCAAGTGTAGAACGCTTACTAATCTAACAGGGATCAATGATCCTTAAGCCTTAAACAAACACACAAATAACCTGGATGTTTACATTGTGACACACATAAAACCTATTTCCCTTGTCCTCTTTATATACTAGAGGATTAGGGTTATAAAATACTACAAAGGACTAATAAGTAAATTCTTCTTTAGCAAGCAAGTCCCTTGTGTTTTATTCTTCATTATTTGAAGAATTCTTCTTTGTCTTCTTAAGTCCTTCATCTTTCGTATGTTTTGTCTTATCAACTCAAATATAATTC
>LBNU01026905.1:89119-100108 GCA_014162995.1 Artemisia annua | reverse complement strand
TGAAGTAATACCCCAGATCAAATTCCGCTGTGATCTATGAAAAATGGGGGTGTTACAGATTGGTACTAGAGCCTTGGTTATAGAGAACAAAAGGATTTTCCTAAACTATAACCACTTTTTCTAAAAAGTCCTCCGTGCCATTAGACTCCCCAACTTGCCTTTAGATTCCTGACTTGCCTTTAGGTTAAGATTCCCGACTTTCTTTTAGGTTAGACTCCCCGAATTGCCTTTAGGATAGATTCCTCACTATTGCCTCTAGTATAGATTCCCCACTATTGCTATGGCCTTTAGGATATAATATAGGTTAAGGATACTTTTACCGGGTATTGCAGTTAGATATGTCTTCCTTTAACAATCCTATCATCGTGTTGGATATCGATGATGAGGATACTTCATCGAATAGTTATGAGTATACCCCAGCTACTCCTACTCACTCATCCTCTGATTCTAATTCTCCGGAAGAATTAGCTCAGAACCTCTTAGTTGCCTTAGCTATAGAACCCTCCCTGAATGATCCGTTTATGCAAGCATATAATGGTTGTATGCAAACATATGGTGGTGATATTCCTACCATACCCACTTTAACCCCTACTCCATCTATACCTCACTATAATACTCAAGATTACTATGTTCCCGACGTAGTTTCCTCTCCCCGTAACAAAATACATATTATACCATCCTCGCCTCCCCCTGGGTTTGAAATAGGAAGTAGTTCTTATAAAATGCCTTTAGAAAGGCACGAGGAAAAAATTGAGGATATACTTAGTCACCTAGATAAATTGTCCTTAGGACGTATCAAGGAAGTAGAAAATAAGATTAGTGATTTAGGAAAAGGTAGAGTTATAATCCAAAAAGACTATAATAGGTTAGAAAACTAACTAGAGAAAACTCGTAGTCAAATTTCTAAGTTACAAAAGAAATATAAAGGACACTCTGATGAGGTAGTTACAGCTCATGTTAGACTTTCCAGTATAGAAATGATCATCGAGGATATTAGAGATAGTCATAAGTCTGATATAAGGGATCTGTTAGAAGCAATCCAGGAACTTAAAAAGGATCAAACTAGTAAGGTTATAGACTTAGTTTTATAGGTAGTTTAATAGGTAGTATGTGTTAAGTCTTCACCTTGTAAGATATAGGAACAAGTCGTTATAAAAGGTATAGTTTTCCTATACTTAGTTATGTATCTCGTATTAGAATCCCCTATGCCTTATAGGAACCACTATAGGCCTACCCTATGTTTTAAGGACTCGAGGTCATTAGAAATATTAAAAACTAGTAATTCTACTTAGGAACACTAAAACTTATAACGATTAGAATCCCTTAGAATAGTATCACTATGCCTTTAGATGGGGGAAACGAACTTCCGAGGAATTTAGTAAATCTTATTAGGAAATCCGCCCTTTTAGTTTTTGGATTCCCTATACTCTATTTCTCCGGTATCAGGCAATGTTCTAAGAGTTAGAACTTGTATCTTCCGTCTCTACGCAAGCTTCTATTAGTTAGAACTTGCAAGAATGTCTATGTCGAATTGTAATCCTCATTATATTCGGCTACGACATTATTCTCATCTCATCTTATCTTACAAACGTCTATAGAATGGCACGTACGCAATCAACTACTCCCGCTACTCCCACTACTCCCACCATGACTCAAGAAGCCATCCGGCAACTAGAAACCCCGAAATCCTGTACTGAAGAAGAGTAACTACAAGGAATTTATGAGCTGTCAGCCCTTCAATTTCAAGGGGACAGAAGGGGCCATAGGACCGATTCACTGGTTTGAGAGGTGTGAATCAGTATTATCTCGTAGTAACTGTACTGAGGATTATAGAGTTAAGTTCGCTACCGGTACTCTTACCGAAGAAGCTTTGTCTTGGTTGAACTTGTATGCTCAGCCAATAGGAATTGAGGAGGCATACAAGCTCACCTGGACTGAATTTAAGAAGCTTATGATTAAGAAATACTGCCCTCGAAGGGAAATCAAGAAAATGGAAGATGAGTTTTACAACTTGACGGTAAAGGGGAACGATGTTAAAACTTGTATTAGGAGATTTCAAGAATTGGCAACTTTGTGTCCTACTATGGTGCCAACTGTTGAAAAGACGATAGAAGTTTTCATCGGAGGTTTACCCCGAAGTATCGAAAGGAATGTTACTGCCTCTAAACCGCAAGATTTAGAGGAAGCCATTAACATTACTTTGAGGTTAATAGATCAAGTAACAAAGCATAACTCTGTGCCAGCGCCCAACGATAATAAACGAAAGTTCCACGATGGGAGAGATTTCGGCAACAATCGTAACACTAATATTAATCAACAAACCAACCCCTATCCTCAACCGAACCCAAGGCAAGAAACTGCTAGAGCTTATGCTGCCACTCCAAATGAGGGAAGTGGTTATGCTGGGATAGCCCCTCTGTGTAAGAAATGCAATTGGCATCACACAGTGCCTTGTTCCATCAAATGTAATATATGTAACAAGGTATGTCATCAGGCAAAGGATGGCAGGCACAAAGGACCAGCCACTAGGGGCAATCCGCCACTAGTAACGGTCATTTGTCATGCTTGCAGAGAAAAAGGACACTATGCAAATAGATGTCAAAAGAAAAATATTGATTGTGCCCAGGGAAGAGCTTATATGTTGAGGAATAGGAATGACCAAGAAGATCCAAGCGTAGTCACGGACTTAGGATCTAACCCTTTGCCTTAGGTATCTATTCTAACCATCGCACACTAACCCTAGTTAAAATCTCGGGATGATATTTTCTTTTAGGATGTGAGACTGAAGCAACCCACTAACTTCTCCACTAGCTTCCCATAGGTTAGCTAAGGCCTACTAACTTAACTTAGGCCCTCACTAAGCATTACCTAGATTAGCTATGCCTATATCTATTTCCTGAGAGAAATTTGTGCCTTATTATATCACTATTACCTATATGACCTTTAGAAAGGCTCACGTATCCACCTAGACCCAACACCACTATGTTTACATCATGTAAACAACCCAGTATGTCAAGTATAGGTTATAAACACATTTTCACAAAGTAATCTATCACTCTAGTATACTATACTTATCAGAAACCCTAATTGCACCTTATGTGTTTATGGTTATCTCTAAAACCCTAATTTCTTATCAGAACTAGTTTGAAAGTGTTCAAGTCTTAGGTATGAGTTAAATTAGCAACTATAGGATATCTTAGACTCACTAGACCCTAGTACAACTCCCTAGAACTTAGGTACAAGTCCCTTAAGCACAAAACCTTAACTAGGTCATAAAGTCCCGGAATTAGGTCTAAACTATCCCAAATCTCTACCATAAGTTACCACCACTTAGTATAAGCCTCCTAGGACTTAATATTAGTCACTATCTTGATATAAATAATGCATAAAAACGTTATTTATATTTTTCGATATCTATATGTTTTGACGATCACAAAATGTAAAAACATTAAACGTAAAATTACTACGTAAACAAGTATTTAGTTAGTTTATATCAATTTATCCAACTAAATCACTTAGGGTATGAATAAACAAATGCCTAATACATTTTATGATCAAAGGGATTTTTATTTAAATATTACAAAGTTTATTAAATAATATAAACATATTATATATTTTTGAAAAACAATTTTGGTAATAAAGAAAAATGTTTTAATCATACTAAATATATGAATTCAAATTTTTAACCAAAATCAGTTAGTTTTTCACCAAATAAACTTTCCCCACTAAAGACAAAAAAATCTGGCCGTTACAGTAGGCCGGCCCCCTTAATTATAAGGGGCGGTCCCCTTAATTTTAAGGGGACCGGCCATGAATTAAGGGGACCGGCACGCTCCTGTGTCAGATTTTGTCAGAATTTTTCCCCTATAAATACCACCTTAAATCTGGTATTTTTCCTCACCTCTTGCACGAAAATTTTCAGATCTAAATCTCTCTAAACATCTTCCAAAACCCTTTGATCATTAGATTACTAATCCTTGTTTCAAGTGATTCAATCCCTCATCATCCACCATCATCCAAAGTGCAAGAGAAGAATACTCCTTCAACCTCAAGTTTAAGAAGTATTGTATATTGATTGTGTATATTGTGTATAGCTCTTGTGTAGTTGTGTTGTGAACATTATAAGTAGTTCTAGGAGTGTTAGTTGTGAATAGAAGTAGGGTAGTGGTGAAGATTAAGTAGTGAAGTAGTGAAGTAGTGAAGAAGTTGTGTTGTGAAGAAGTAGTGACGAAGTTGTGGTGTGCTCAAGTTGTGAAGAAGTCGTGGTGTGTTGTGAGATTGGTTCTAGCTACTATTAGGACCCGACATTTAGCTTTGTGTCGTTAAGCCGGTGTAAGCAAAAGTTGTGTAAGGTTTTCTCCGCCATAAGGGAGCTTGTTGACATAGTGAAGAAAACTCCCGAGTTAGGTGCTCGGGGAGTGGAGTAGGACGAAGAGGAGATTCGTAGCCGAACCACTATAAATCCTTTGTCTCACGGTGCCATTCTTCCATCTCTATCTTTTTACATACTTACTTACATACTTGTCATATTATATACTTGTTGATATCGTAGTTTATAATTGTGCAAGTCTTTTGGTATCATATAAAGTTCGAATTGGTGTTTTCATAAACAAAGTTTTTGTAAATTAAAAAGACGTAAAACTATTCAACCCCCCCTTCTAGTTTTCCACAATTGGTATCAAGAGCCACGTCAAACAAGATTTTTAAAATATATTGTATTTTAAAACTTGAAATCGATCTATGGAAATGGAAAAATATTTAGAAGGGAAAATTATTTTCAAACCACCATTTCTTGAAAATGTAAGTTTTCTTGAATGGAAAAATCGATTCGAAAGTTATGTGAAATCAATAGACTATGATCTTTGGCATGTCATTCTAATTGGTGATGTTCAATGAATAAAAACTAGTTTTGAAAAACAAAATAACTTGGCAAAATTTATTATATACAAAGCTCTACCAAGAGTTGAGTATGAAAGAATATTTTTTTTTCAAACGGCAAATGACATGTGGAAAAATCTTTCAAAATTTCATCAAGAAGAATGTCAAGCCAAAGAAAAACTTACACATAAGATAGTAGCAAAAGAAAGTATAGTAGACAAATATTTAGTTGTAATGAGTACAAGTGCTACTAGTTCAAATCTTTTGTGTGAAGGTAATGATGCCGAAGACAACACGAGTCATGACAAGAATGAACAAGAAGACCGTGTAGAGATGGCAACCGAGAAGGAACTAAGTGACGATGACGATTCTAGTTCTGAAAGTGAAGACGAAGAATATGCAAAGGTTGTTAAAGAGTTCAAAAGACTTATTAAAAAGAGACAAAGAGCACAAGATAGAAGAAGAACAATCCGAAGGGAAAGATTTGATGATGAAGACAAAAATACTAAACAAGAATGTTTTGTCTCTCAAGCATCAAATGAAATATGCCTAGGAATTAATTTGGAACCCGATGAATGGGTAAAAGATAGCGGGTGCTCAAGACACATGATGGGGAATCGCAAATTATTCTCTACATACAAAGCATACAACGGAGGTAACGTTATTTTTGGTAGTGATCATCGTGGAAAAATCATAGGCAAAGGTACGATCTCTCAAGACTCCCTAACTATTGAAAATGTTGAACATGTAGATAACTTAACATATAACTTGCTTAGTATAGGTCAAATGTGTGACAATAAGTGTAGGGTTACCTTTACCGATAAGAATAGTGTAATTATTAAGGATGATAAAGTCATAGGTACAGGAATTAGGAAAGGCGGCGTATATGTTATGAAACTAGGAGATAAATTAGAAGATATGATATGCCTAGCAATATTAGACGAAAACTCCACCTTATGGCACAGGAGATTAGGTTATGCAAACATGCAACAAATACAATCTTTGGTGACTAAGGAACTAGTTAGAAACTTGCCTAGTCTAAGATATAATCAACACTTTTGCGACGCTTGTAAAATAGGAAAACAAGCACATGCTAGTCACAAAGCTAAAAATATAGTATCCACTACTAGATGCTTAGAACTACTTCACATGGACCTCTTCGGTCCATCCACGGTGCGGAGCTACGGTGGCAACCGCTACACATTAGTTATAGTAGATGACTATTCAAGATACACGTGGACTAGGTTCCTAAGCGATAAAACCGAAGACTTTGAAAATTTTGAGACTTCTAGTAAAATGAAACAAAATAAGCTAGGATGCTCTATAGTTTCAATTAGGACAGATCATGGTAGGGAATTTGATAACGAAGTACAATTCGGAAAATATTGTTATTTATATGGAATATCTCACAACTTTTCCGCTCCACGTACTCCTCAATCAAATGGGGTAGTAGAAAGGAAAAACAGGTCTTTACAAGAAATGAGTAGAACCATGTTAAATGAGCAATCTATCCCACAAAAATTTTGGTGTCATGTCGTAGATACTTCGACATATATACTTAATAGGGTGTCTATTAGACAAATTCTAGGAAAAACTCCTTATGAGTTATTAAGAGGTAGAAAACCAAATATAGGCTACTTTAGGGTATTTGGAAGCAAATGTTTTATTCTTAACACAAAAGATTACCTCACTAAGTTCGACCCTAAGTCATACAAAGGAATTTTTCTAAGATATTCGCAAAATAGTAAAGCATACATAGTCTTAAATAAACACACTATGAAAGTAGAAGAATCCTTAAATGTAACCTTTGATGAAACTTCTCCACCACCAAAAACCTTACCCTTAGATGATGATGATGTGATTGACGAAGAAGCTGTTGAGGTTAGTAAAAATAAACCTTTAGGAAATGATAACGAAATAGAAACATTAGAAGAAAACGAAGTTGTAAATATTAAGGAATCTAAGTCACATCCATTAGACAACATCATAGGTAACCTAAATCAAAGAACACTTAGATCACAAGCTCAAGATAATAATAACTTCTTTTGTTTTGTGTCAACAATAGAACCTAAGAATATAAATGAAGCCTTAAAGGATGAAAGTTGGATTATGGCTATGCAAGAGGAATTAAATCAATTCAAAACAAATGATGTTTGGGAACTAGTCCCAAATCCTAGGGATGTTACCATAATAGGAACTAAATGGGTATTTAGAAATAAATTAGACGAAAATGGAATAGTAACTAGGAATAAAGCTAGGTTAGTCGCCCAAGGTTATAATCAACAAGAAGGAATTGATTATGACGAAACCTATGCCCCTGTAGCGAGATTAGAATCCATTAGAATACTCTTAGCCTACGCCTGCGCCCTAGACTTTAAGTTATACCAAATGGATGTGAAGAGTGCATTCCTTAACGGTTTTATCAATGAGGAGGTATATGTGGCACAACCTCCAGGATTCATTGACTTCGCAAAACCTGATTATGTTTACAAACTAAAGAAAGCTTTATATGGTCTTGAGCAAGCTCCAAAGGCTTGGTATGATAGACTAAAGGCATTCTTCATTAAACATAATTATTCCATGGGAATGGTAGACAACACTCTCTTCACTAAAAGAAGTGACCAAAATATCATCATTGTTCAAATATATGTAGATGACATTATATTTGGATCGACTTGTCAAGAAATGTGTGATGAATTTGCCAAAATCATGCATGATGAGTTTGAGATGAGTATGATGGGTGAACTAAACTTATTCCTAGGATTACAAATAAAACAATTAGGAGATGGAATTTTTTTTAATCAATCTAAGTATATTAAGGAAATGCTTAAGAAATTTTGACTAGAAGACTCTAAGCCACTTAAGACAGCCATGTCCACGGAAATTAAACTCACAAGAGATGAAGCAGGTGAGTTCGTAGATAACACTAAGTATAGAGGAATGATAGGTAATTTACTATACTTAACGGCAAGTAGACCCGATATCATGTTTAGTGTTTGCCTTTGTGCTCGCTTTCAAGAGGATCCCAAAACCTCTCACCTAGAAGCGGTTAAGCGTATCTTTCGATACATTAAGGGCACTATACACTTAGGATTATGGTATCCTAAGGGATCCGGCATAGAAACCATTGTCTATGCGGATTCGGATCATGCAGGAGACTACGTAGATAGAAAGAGCACTAGCGGTATTTGCACGTTTATGGGATGTTGTTTAACATCTTGGTTTTCGAAGAAGCAAACCGCTCTTGCTATTTCTACCACCGAAGCCGAATACGTAAGCGCCGGAAAGGCATGTCAACAAGCACTATGGATGAAACAAGCTCTTGTAGACTATGGCATTAGGTTAGAAAATATCCCTATTATGTGCAATAACAAAGGAGCTATAGATTTAAGTAAGAATCCCGTTCAACACTCTAGGACTAAACATATAGAAATATGTCATCACTTCCTTAGGGACAATGTTCAAAAGGGAAACATAACAATAGAAAAGGTAGCTTCAGAAGATAACATTGTCGACATATTTACTAAGCCCCTTAAGCGTGAATTATTTAACCACTTGCGTTTAGGATTAGGAATGATCGAACAAATTGATTGAATTTTCTTGAAAGATCAAAACTTTCTGAAATCTTCAAAATTTTGGACACTTTTAAGTGTTAGATGGGCGGACCCCTTAAAGTTATAAGGCGACCCCCCTTAAAATTAAGGGACCAGCCTCACTTTAAGGGGGCCGGCCATCTGATGGGAAAATTTCCTTTGCTTTCTTTCTTCCTTCTCAAATCTGAGTCTAGGATTCTATTTTGCACAAAATCAGGAATTGATATATTTTATTTGCATAATTATACTTTCAAGGAAAACCTCAATTCATTTCAAAATCATTCTCACAATTAGGAAAACTCATTGTTGAATAATGATAAAAACGTTTTTCTAAAATCATGCATAATAGTCTCACTCTCGTTATCTATAAGTATATAATCCAATGTATACTTATATATAACATTTAGAAGTGAGCAAAGTTAATTCAAGGAAACTAAAGATTGTTTCTTAAGATAATTTTTTTATAGGAGTCGAAGCAATCTTTACTCCACATTTGTTTCATATAGGCACACACTAGAACAAAATCAAGAACTTCATTGTCACATTTGTTCCATCACTAGTTTGCCACTAATAGGTGCCTTACTTTAAGTTAGTTGCTTTAGGTAAAATTAATTGCTTAATTGATTTATTGGCTTAATATGTGATGCGTGGTTTTGCGAACTTACAACAGGTTTTACCTCTCAAGGGATCTTAAGAGGCTTGCAATCCCCACCAGGCAGTGTACCTGACCGATGTAGTATAGTGTAGTGCTACCAGGGGATTGATCGTTCTCTAGGAAAATAGTGTCGTTAGGATTGAAAAGCTACTCTAATAGGTCTAAGGGCGAGGGAAGATTCTTTTTGTATTTTATGTTTTTAGGAAAGCAAGTAAAATTATCTCGGGTTTGAAGGAGTGGGCGGAATTAGTTGCTAGTCAACTAACCCAAATAACTACAAATACAAATAAAATAAATAAATGAAAATAAAATAGTTGTGAAAACTTATATGGAGAGAAGTGTGTTTACTTAGACTTCATTACTCCCTAACTATCTTTTACCGGTTGATTAGTGTGTTATAATTGCGTGGATGACGGGTTGCATTCCTTAATACCAGTCGTGGGGGTGTGTACGAACTTCCCCAACTCTATAAGCTCCTACTTCACTCCTATGTCGAGCCGACTAAAAGCTCCTAACATGGGATCACTAGAATTCGCTCATGCATTAAATACAACCATATAATCGTAGTACACATCCGATCATGTTTCTTAAGACGTTCAAGCAAGTTACCGTATAGGAGGTTAGCCAGTTTTCTTAAGCCTAACATCGATAAACATTCATCCAATACAATTAATAACACACCATTCAACCAATAATTAATAGTTAGGTTTCATTAGATCTAAGCAAACACGAAGAAAACCTAGCCTAGCATGTTAAACAAAAGACAAGAACAAGATAGAATCAAACAACACATAGACATATTGAATGATTAATTGATAACTTATCTTCAATATAACATGGAAGATCTCAAGGTGAAAAACCTTGAAAAAGCTGCTAAAATTCGTATTAGGGTTCCTCTCTAAAAAGTTCCACACAATGCATGAAAATTGCGAAAATATATATAGATATACAGACTTGACGGCGTCACTCTTTGGGTTGTGACGCCGTCACCTCGCCGTGCTAGGGTTTCCTGACGGCCTCTTGACGCCGTCCCTCTTTAACTTCCAAAATTCCATTCTGGCTTATCAAGGAAAATCTTCACATCCACCTCCGTTTGTCTAGCTTAACGGCGTCACATCCTATGACTTGACGCCGTCATGGGTACTGTTCCAGCAGAATTAGAGACTTTGTCGTTTTCTTCACTTTTATGCTCCAAAAACGTCCAAAATGCTTCCTTTTCCAGATTTCTTCTCCAAAGTACCTAAAATGACAAAAAGAACGATTTAGAGCAATATTTGATCAAATAATTACGATTTGGGGCTTAAATGACCCCCCAAAAGCGGTACACTTTTCGCCTCATCAAATACCCTTACACTTGAGATTTGCTTGTCCTCAAGCAAATGCGCTTTTATTCTAATCAAAATACAAGTTAGGGGTCATTTAACACTAATATAAAAGTAATTACAACAAATAGTCGTTCCCCTTCAATCATAATAAGCACGGAGATTACATAATAGCACCTCATAAGTAGTGTTTAGATACTCACATCTCTCAGGTGTCATAAAAGTATATCTCACAAATGAAAATGAATAATATCTCTTACTACCTGTCATAGCAAATAGATTACCATAGGCTTGGGAAAGGATAAAAAACCTTCTCCACTACGCGTAAGCACCTAAGATAAACTATCAAAGAGGGCTTTTCCAAGGGTTGTAACGTGAGGTGTAGGGATATGATAAACACGGGTTTGTTGGATAAGGGATATTTTACTGGTGGCGAGTTAAAGATCTTGATTAATTACATGTACAATATGGCGTTGCTAAGCCAAGACTAGCCTCGACTTAAGCTAATCAAAAACTAATAAAGCATAAAATAAACATAAAA
>LBNU01026905.1:60788-79393 GCA_014162995.1 Artemisia annua | reverse complement strand
TCCTTGTTGCATCTTTCTCCAACAACAAACCATTGCATTGAATGAACACTTCACTTGGATTGAGTATCTTCTCACTAGGTCTTCTCCATCACCCTCACTAACTCAAACAAACCCTTCCGCCCCAAACTCATCACCACCAAACACTCCATACCCATCACCATCAAATCATTAAATCAAATCACCATGCTTTTAATAAAATCACCAAAACCTTTTGTACCACAAGCAAGTCCAAGAGACCTCAAGATGGCAACTTAGTATCTTCTAAGTGTAGTTTACTAAGAAAAGCATAAATGTATGCTTATGTACCAAAGATTATGTCTTTCACATAATCTAGTTTAATAATTCTATTAATGAAATGCCACTTATGTTTTATTGCCATGAATTCTCTTGCTCTATATGTATTACATGCATTCTATATATACTTTTTTTGTGCTCTAAATATTTTGCAAGCATTCCATATCTCTATTTCCTTTATGACCTCAAAACGAGGGGGAGTATATGTCAAGGGGGAGCTCCAAGCTCATTGGGATAAACTTTTTGATGCTAACAAAAAGGGGGAGAATTGATATAAACTCAATTAATACTTGTATATATCTTAATTTTTGTGTTAATGAGTTTAGATTTTGTAATCATCAAAAAGGGGGATATTGTTGATATAAATAATGCATAAAAACGTTATTTATATTTTTCGATATCTCTATGTTTTGACGATCACAAAATGTAAAAACATTAAACGTAAAATTACTACGTAAACAAGTATTTAGTTAGTTTATATCAATTTATCCAACTAAATCACTTAAGGTATGAATAAACAAATGCCTAATACATTTTATGATCAAAGGGATGTTTATTTAAATATTACAAAGTTTATTAAATAATATAAACATATTATATATTTTTGAAAAATATTTTTGGTAATAAAGGAAAAGTTTTAATTCATAATAAATATATGAATTCAAATTTTTAACCAAAATCAGTTAGTTTTTCTCCAAATAAACTTTTCCCACAAAAGACAAAAGGTCCAGGCCATTTCAGGAGGGCGGCCCCCTTAATTATAAGGGGCAGCCCCCTTAATTTTAAGGGGGCCGGCCACCAATTAAGGGGGCCGGCACGCTCCTGAGGCTAGGATCTTTTGCCTATAAATACTGGTTCAATCCTGCATTTTTTCCTCACCTTTTGCACGAATATTTTCAGTCCATATCCTTTCCAAACATCCTTCTAAATCCTTTGATCATAAGATTATAAGTCTTTGTTTCAAGTGATTCAATTTCTCATCCTCCAAAGTGCAAGAGAAGAATACTCCTTCAACAACAAGTTAAAAAAGTATTTTAGATATTACTAGTAGTTGTGTATATTGTGTATAAAGGTGTTGTGTGATTGTAATTATGAGATCTAGTAGTGTTATTTGTGAAGTAAAGTAGTGAAGATAGAGTAGTGTTGTGAAGTAGAAGTAGTGAAGTTGTAAAGTAGTTGTGATGTGCATAAGTTGTGTAGAAGTCATGATAAGTTGTGAAGAGTTGTGAGATTGGTTCTAGCTTGTATTAGGACTCGACATTTTGCTTGGTGTCGTTAAACGGTGTAAGCAAAGGTGTGTAAGGTTTCTCCGCCATAAGGGAGCTTGTTGACATAGTGAAGAAAACTCTCGAGTTAGGTGCTCGGGGAGTGGAGTAGGACGAAGAGGAGATTCGTAGCCGAACAACTATAAATCCTTTGTCTCGCGGTGCCATACTTCTGTCTCTATCTCTTTATTCATTTACTTACGTACTTGTCATTATATACTTACGTAGAGATAGTCATTTATAATTGTGTAAGCAAGTTGAGTTCACATAAATTTAGAATCGAAGTTTTTCATAACCAAAGTTTTATAAATTAAAAAGACGTAAAACTATTCAACCCCCCCCCCCTTCTATTTTTCCACACACTAAACACACATAGGACCCTAATCTAGGCACTAAACCCTAAGCTAAACACTAATCTCTCACTAAACAAAACTAGGTCTAAACTATACCTAAGTCTTAAAACTAAGCTACATAAGCACCTCAACCTCCTAAACTAAGCACCCTAGTAGCTTAAGCACCTCAAGTACACACCCTAGCACCTCCCAAGGTAGCACACAAGGAGGTGGATCACCTCCTTGTCACCTCCTTGTGCCGCGGGTAACACACCACTACAAACCACCCCTAGCGCCCCCTAGCTACCCCTAGCTTCACTTAGTCGCCCTCCTAGCCTCCCTTAGTCACCTAGTAGCTGTGCATAGTCATCTCCCCCCTCGCCACCTCCTTCTCCCTTTTCTTGCTCGCTACACCAAACGACCCTATAAATAGGTCGAACTCCCTCTCCTTTCAAATCATACCTCTCCTCTCTTCTTTACCTCATACATTATGTAGTACTAGTCCCTTAGTAGCCCTAGAAGTCAAGTGGTATAGCCTAGAATCCTTGTCGAAGTCAAAACCCAGACGAGAAAACCCTAAACCTTCGTTAGGCCTCCTCTTGTCACGTAAGCCTTAATTCTTGTTCTATAAGCCTTAGTACTGACCTAGGATACTTAGAATATGCCTTAGAACCCATAGGAACCTAAGCTAGAGCCTTGATCATTTTCTTTTACAAGTTTCCATTTTGAAACCCTAATTTATGTTGAATTGATGTTTATACGCTATCATGCCTTATCATGTGCTATAATCTGATTTAGGTGATTTAGTTAAGCATATATTAGTTAAACATAAGCTAGGAAACTCTTTTGTTTCATAAAAATATAGTTTACATAATTTTAGGACTAGTTTTGCAAATATTTTCATGCATAAGGGTATATGTGGTAAATTTCTGAAAATATGAAGACTAGGGACTATTTTTGACATTTCTTAGAAGTATTAAGTATAAGGACCCTTTTTGCAAAGTTCTAAAGCCCTATGATAGAAAGTAAAAGAGTTATAAACTTATAAGGACTAGTTTTGAAAATATTGTTAAGTTAAGGGTATAAAGGGTAACTGGTGATAGTTATAAAGATTAAGGGCCATTTCTGTCATTACTCTAAAATATATAAGTATAGGGACTAATTATGTGAAAGGTAGAAAGTTAAATGCTTAATATGTATATATTTGAAAGTTTGCGGTAGAAATTGTAAATATGTAAACTTGAAGGGTATAAACGAAATATTTTCATATAATTATCAAAAACCTATTTTTAAGTTATCAACATAACACAATACTAGGGAGCTTCATGAGAGGGGTTTCATTTGGGAATTCGTTTTGACGAGTTTGCTGGGTTTACGATTTAAAGTGCCCTGGCTCCTCAAACGTTTACTACATGACCTCTAGATTATGACGGCCGGAACGGTGTTATGTTATATCTAATATCTAATAACAACACCACAATACTAGTGAGCTTCATGTGAGGGGTATATACTTCTGAATAATGATGGCCCGAACGGTATTTTGTTAAGTAACATAATACAATACTAAGGAGCTTCATGTGAGGAGTATGTACTTCTGGATTATGATGGCTCGAATGGTGTTATGCTATATCTAGAAACCCTAAGAGTGATTACTTGAGAAACTTAAAAACCTAAACTAGGACTTGACATACACACACCTACACTACCCCCAGGATACGTGAGTGAGCTGTCTAAACCCCTACCCTACTTACCTTGACCCAGGTGAGTCTTCATAGCCTCATTTTTAAATGCTTTACAAACCCTGTGAGGGGGATGCATGTTTACTCTTCTCTTTAAACCGAATACAAGTCTTTTTCTTTGGTTATTGCACGAGTAAACTACCTGCCACCACTACACAACTAAATTCATGAACTTAATCACTTGCAAGTGAACGCGAATATAATTGATAGATCTATTTGAGTTTGACAACTCCCATTGGTTTGCCCTTTCTAAAGGCACCAATAAGTATTATATTTGAACCCTCTAAAGGATTAACTTTGGCACGTTATCCTTTCTGTCCCATCATGGTCTGGTCTGCAGTGCCCCATGATCTAGACTATTAACGTGTGGTTCATGAGCTTAGTGCAATAACTTTCTCTCTCTCTCTAGACTTTTCCACACATAGGGGTTAAGCTGAACCCTGTGGAACTTGTATTCACTCTATATCTACTTAAACCTATGACTCTCACTCAACCTTAGTGTTGACCTTTAAGCATGTTATCCTAGGTAATTGAGCTCTTTAGGAACCCTGGCACAGAGTGGCACTGGACATGAGGACGTCCAGAATACTTATCATTCACTTTCTTTTGCTTTAAAAACATATCTTAGGGACCTCTCTTTTGGTAAAAGTACATCTTTTACTATAAAAATTAGTAACGGTACGAAATCAATAAAAGTAAACTCCACTCGATAAACGATGGAGGAAATAAAAGTCTTACTCGACTTGGAAAAGAAATGAGAAAAGGGAAGGAGAAAATAAGACATGACACGAAAAAGTTTAAGACTCAAAGGTTAAAATGAAACTCGCTATGGAAATCAGGAAAGAAAACTCGCTAGACTCTTGAAGAAACCAAACTCGCTACACTCTAGATAAAGCAAACTCGCTAGACACAAAAAAGAACCAAACTCGCTATACATATAAAACCATACTCGCTAGCCTCTATAAAAACCTAACTCGCTAGGACTAAGGGAAGGTGAAACTCGCTAGATCCTAAGTGAACCAAACTCGCTAGGACTATGAAAGCAAACTCGCTAGACACAACAAACTAAACCAAACTCGCTACATAAAAGAAAACATACTCGCTAGGAAATTGAAATATGAAACTCGCTAGGCAGTTATTGAAACTCGCTAGCACACTAGGTAGCAAACTCGCTATGTAAAGGAAACTCAAACTCGCTATGCTAAAGACAACCAAACTCGCTTCTAAACCCTAAAGTCTCAAACTCGCTATAAAAACCTAAGAACCTACTGTATTAAATTTTTCGTAAAAAAACTTTATAAAAACTTTGTAAAAACTTATTTAAACCCAATATTAAGCAAGACCAATACTCAAAATAAGCTATAGAAGACTCAACTAATCAAAATAAGCAAAACATATTCCTAGGGCTTGTAAATGAAAAGCTAGTTTAGACTCAAAATAAAGATTAAAAAAAACTAAAGATGACAACTTTAAAACTTGTAAATAAGCTAAAACAAACCAAAACAAAAAGCTCTCACAAGCTAGCAATTGCTATCATGCCTTATCATGTGCTATAATCTGATTTAGGTGACTTAGTTAAGCATATATTAGTTAAACATAAGCTAGGAAACTCTTTTGTTTCATAAAAATATAGTTTACATAATTTTAGGACTAGTTTTGCAAATATTTTCATGCATAAGGGTATATGTGGTAAATTTCTGAAATATGAAGACTAGGGACTATTTTTGACATTTCTTAGAAGTAATAAGTATAAGGACCCTTTTTGCAAAGTTCTAAAGCCCTATGATAGAAAGTAAAAGAGTTATAAACTTATAAGGACTAGTTTTGAAAATATTGTTAAGTTAAGGGTATAAAGGGTAACTGGTGATAGTTATAAAGATTAAGGGCCATTTCTGTCATTACTCTAAAATATATAAGTATAGGGACTAATTATGTGAAAGGTAGAAAGTTAAATGCTTAATATGTATATATTTGAAAGTTTACGGTAGAAATTGTAAATATGTAAACTTGAAGGGTATAAACGAAATATTTTCATATAATTATCAAAAACCTATTTTTAAGTTATCAACATAACACAATACTAGGGAGCTTCATGTGAGGGGTTTCATTTGGGTATTCGTTTTGACGAGTTTGCTGGGTTTACGATTTAAAGTGCCCTGGCTCCTCAAACGTTTACTACATGACCTCTAGATTATGACGGCCGGAACGGTGTTATGTTATATCTAATATCTAATAACAACATGACACAATACTAGTGAGCTTCATGTGAGGGGTATATACTTTTGAATAATGATGGCCCGAACGGTATTTTGTTAAGTAACATAATACAATACTAAGGAGCTTCATGTGAGGAGTATGTACTTCTGGATTATGATGGCCCGAATGGTGTATGCTATATCTAGAAACTCTAAGAGTGATTACTTGAGAAACTTAAAAACATAAACTAGGACTTGACATACACACACCTACACTACCCCCAGGATACGTGAGTGAGCTGTCTAAACCCCTACCCTAATTACCTTGACCCAGGTGAGTCTTCATAGCCTCATTTTTAAATGCTTTACAAACCCTGTGAGGGGGATGCATGTTTACTCTTCTCTTTAAACCGAATACAAGTCTTTTTCTTTGGTTATTGCACGAGTAAACTACCTGCCACCACTACACAACTAAATTCATGAACTTAATCACTTACGAGTGAACGCGAATATAATTGATAGATCTATTTGAGTTTGACAACTTCCGTTGGTTTGCCCTTTCTAAAGGCACCAATAAGTATTATATTTGAACCCTCTAAAGGATTAACTTTGGCACGTTATCCTTTCTGTCCCATCATGGTCTGGTCTGCAGTGCCCCATGATCTAGACTGTTAACGTGTGGTTCATGAGCTTAGTGCAATAACTTTCTCTCTCTCTCTAAACTTTTCCACACATAGGGTTTAAGCTTAACCCTGTGGAACTTGTATTCACTCTATATCTACTTAAACCTATGACTCTCACTCAACCTTAGTGTTGACCTTTAAGCATGTTATCCTAGGTAATTGAGCTCTTTAGGAACCCTGGCACAGAGTGGCACTGGACATGAGGACGTCCAGAATACTTATCATTCACTTTCTTTTGCTTTAAAAACATATCTTAGGGACCTCTCTTTTGGTAAAAGTACATCTTTTACTATAAAAACTATGATGAATAAATGAATGATAATACCTTTTTCAAAAATGTCTCTTTTCGAGTTGTTTTCTATTATCTTGTCTTTGTATCCATAAAGTAATACCCCAGATTAAATTCCACTATGATCTACGAAAAATGGGGGTGTTACAAACGGCCTTCAACATTAGACGTAATTATTACTCAATCACATCCTTCTTGGGCACACTTAACATCATACCTATACATATCTGATTTTCTCGGCTTATATTCAAATGCATGTATTAATGATTGTTCACCTATTTCATACATACATTCTTTTTTAGAATTAAATTTTCTTCCGGGTTATAAACCGAACGAGCTGTTCTCAGTGATTGTTCGGGGTGATTTGACTGGATGTTTTGGTGGATCAGGTGGTGTAGGCATATACGTAAACGTATTACGTTTCCATTTTTGCTTGGAGTATCGTTGGGAAAATGATGATTATTTGGAAAGTATTATTTCTTTGGTTTCTTTGGTATAAAAAATCATTGTCAACACCATTGTAACCTTCAGGATATAAATTTAGATCAAAATCTAACGGCTTAGTGGAAGAAGGAGTTACCTTTGGTGGTTTGACAATCTTTGACACAAACAAAGATTGCAAATCAGACTTATGTTTGCATACTTCGTGTATGAAAAAATCCACATCATCATCATCAACTATGCGGACAAATTTTTTTCGAATATTGTAGGAAAGATGAACATCAAATTCACTGTCGACATTGCGTTTTCTTTTGGCAGTAGCTAATAGTTGTTTNTTTTTTTTTTTTTTTTTTTTTTTTTTTTTTTTTTTTGTTAATATGGGAAATAATATCTAAATTACAAGTTACTTATATATAGTAAAATAAATTTCAAGTCGCACAGTAGCACACTTCAGCAATTAAGTTACACTTTCAACTTAACCAACCATAAATTTAATTCAAGTCATGTCAATTAATCTAATAGTCATTAAACCTCATTTAATGCATACACCCACCATTAAGTCCAAATAGTACAGTCGCACATTGTAAGTAGCACAGTCGCACACTAAATTTTTTAGATATTGTGCAAATCTAACACATTAAAAGCATGTCATTTAAATAATTTCAATCATTTCAATCAATAAACATTACTCATTTAATGCATACACCAACCAATTCTTTATATAATTAATGCATGTATTTTCAAGTAGCACAGTCGCACACTGAAACAATTCTATATATACGTGTACCATTTTACCAATTCTACACAAACTAAAATCCGGAAGTTTAGAATATGAGTTCACCAACAACCGATGACACCACAACAAGCAAATACAAAGTGATCTCCGAATCTGGCGTTGATCATGGGGGACTTACTTTAGACGAGGAGAATTTATTGAAACTAGAAGAGGAAAGATTGAGGCAAGCCTTCGAAGAAAGTGAAACAATTCAAAGGGAATGGGAAAAAGCATAAGGAAAAAGGTAGAGGATGAAGAACATCAATTACGACTAGAAAAAGAAGCTGCAAGAGCAATTTTAGCAGAAGAAGCAAGGAATGAACGGGAATGGCATGCACAAATCAAGAAAGAAGAGGATGAAGAATACGAGTTTTATTTGGAATTTGGTTGTTACCCATATCTGTTCTTCGAATCGGATTCCGAATATGAAACTGACTAATTTGTATTAATTTCCTTGCATGAAATAAAAAGGTTGCATTTTCAAGTCGCACAGTCGAACATTTATAGACAGTCGAACATTTGATTACCACCTACCACATCTACATTACTATTTACCTTTATTTCTCTATAAATAGTGGAGAGTTACTTGACCATCCAAGAAAATAACACATAAAAAAAATCTTCTGGTTCACTATGAACAATGCTTGCCACCAATGTGGAGCTGCGACAACGATTACCACGTCGTGGACAGATCATAATCTGGGTCGTCGGTTCCGCCTATGTCCTAACTGTGCTTTTAGCCGTTGGTACGACCCGCCCGTTCGGTGGTTATCATTCCCGGATTATTGAGAAGGATCAATAATCTTCAAGAAACATCTAGGCAGAATGCTTGCAATGCACAAAGAATGAAAGTACTATTGTATTTTTCTTGGTTTTTCTTTATTATGTATGTTGTGTTTAATTAGCTATAAGTGTGTCTTGATGTTTTGTTTTTATTTCCTGCCTTCAAGGAATGGTCTAGTAATCTTGACTTTCTAGTGTTTGCTTCTCAACATTGAAGCGTTCTAATGTAGTAATGTTGACTTTCAAGTGATCTAATGGATTAGTAATGTTGACTTTGTATTGTTTGCTTCAAGTTCTTGGTTTTTCTTTCAATTATGTAATGTCCACTGTTAAAAGCTATGCATGTTTATAATACTATCGTATGAAAAAAATAAACATGAATATATACTTGAATTTAAAATACGAAATAGTTGATGAACATTAAACCGTAGTACATACACCCATACTTTCATAGTCAATAACATAAAATCCTGGACTGCCAAAGAGATTGTTTTTGTATAACATGGCAAACATTTACCATCTGCCTGGGATTAGGATTAGGCACGATCATCTTGTACTTCCAAAAGAAAGATGTCAGTTGCTCACGATAGGCTAAAGCTACCTCAACAGGATCACTTACAGCCAACGATAACTGATGTGTTAACCGGTATAGGAATACGCAAACCCACACTCCGCAGTCACCGTAGGTAGGACCTTGTATCGGCAAATTCTGCGCATACCTGAAGGTTATGCAATAGTTTGATAGGTCAATGTTCTTCCTCTCTATGACTTCACTTTCTTCTAGGTACAATGGGAGATGCTTAGTAACAACATTCATCCAATTCTCCAACCACGGGCGTGAGTCTTCATCAGCATTACCCGATCCACCAAGGCTGTCATATATGGTTATCACACCGGAACAAATATCAAGCTCTGCTGAACACCAAAGAACTTCTGTTTCGTTGACCGGGAAATAAACCTACAATATGAGACAAAAAAAAAGAAAAAGTTAAGCCATTTTACAACACTTTAGTTGCAAGTTTGGAACAATTATGGAATATATTGTCATTTTCCAACATAATATACATATATATACTAAACGATATAATTGCTAGTTTGGAATAACTAAGGAAAATGACATGATATAAACCAACTTTACTATCTAACTAACCTCGGGATGAGTAGTTACAAACTGTAAATCAATATCAACAGCTTAAGACAATTTAAACCGCTTTCCAACATAATACACATATACCAATTAAACAATATAAGTACCGATTTGGAATAAACATTGAAAAAAATTAAATAGGAACGCGCTCAATGCATGTAACATCATAAATTCTATAAAAGGTTCTAAAGTAGCTCTTGATTTTTACAAGCATGCAGAAGAGTCCCCTAAACTATTTTAGCACGTCCACAATCTCTACTTATGTTCCATTATCTATGAAGATATTGTTTGCTAATTTATATCTTTCTAAGTTTCGTAATCCTCCTAAAGATGTCTTCTTACTATATGACATGAATAGCAGCTATCCAAACAACCTTGTGCTTTTATTCTAACTACATATCGAGCCCTATCCATCTTTCCATAAATACATATTAGGGAAACAATTTCAGGCTATGAAAGCCTGTATATAACAAATTAAATAAGAACGCGCCCTATGCATCTATCATCATAAAGCAATTAAAGAATATGAATTCTTGCCTTTTTCATAGATTGTGAAAACCAAGGTACACCGTAAGTCACCCCATCAGCATAATATAGTGGCATTTCATGATTGAGGATCATGGTGTTGAAAAATGGGCTAACGGCTACCCAATCGGCATTGTTGGGTCTAAAGTGCATGATATACAAGACCCAAAGTTCTATGTGCTGCAAAATAAAATATTTTTAAAATTAATTCACAATAGTTGCACATATTTCAAACATTTTCAAAATATAAATTTGATGAAAAAATGACATACCGAATCAGATAGCCAACTTCTATTTCCGTCTTTGCACAACAAAGCTGCCCAAAAACACCAATCCACCACAACCTCTGACCAAGGAAAACTATAGTAAAGGTCCTTCTGCGTACGCAACACCAAGTTTATTTCTCTATCACCATTAACTCTGTTTGCTAGTGAACGTTTAGGACGAGTCAGATCCTGAAATATTTTTGATAGAAACACAAACAAATTAATTTGAAACAATTATGGAATAAAAATATAATCTTTGGTTACATTACAATGTATGTACCTCTTTCCATGGTTGTAGTTGGATCTCCTTTCCGTCAGAGCCAAGCAGAGTCTTCAATTTTTTTTATAAACCTTTTGCTTACGCTTCCTGCCGACTCTAGTTGTAGTTGGTGGTGGGTCGGTAAAAGGATCTTGTAGGTACACACTCTTCTTCCTTTCACGAGCAAATGGAACCTGTACAGTTTTAACCTTTTTTGTGTCTTGAGCATCGTTAACGTTTTGACCATCCTGTGTGTCATCATCAACATTAATGATTTCCACATCATTATCCCGTTCCATATCAGTTACACCCAAATCTAACTAATTTGTTTCCTGAGAAAGAAGTTTAAGAAATGTCAAGTAAATATAAAAGTGTATCTAATCAAGACTATGAATTAACACCGACTTTAAGACAAACGTACTTCACAAGCAGCAAAGTTTCGTATTCTGCAAACAACTTTTAAAGTATACTTGTGGGGTGAGCTAGGTGGCCCGTGTTCGAATCCTAGCAGTGGTATTTTTTTACTAACTATTTTTTTTTTCTTTTTGCCAAAATGATTAACGACCAATATTAAGTAACTTTTGTGAAAAGATTATGATTTTAAAGATGAAATCAGCTTTGAATAAACCTAAATAAGCTAACAGCGGGCTAAAAGGGCTAAATGGAGATTATGCAGTCAAAAGCTACACACTACAAAAGCCATAAGCTATCCTAAGGGTGCAAACAAGCTCAAGCTATACTAAGACACTATCAATCAAGCTCAAACAAACAAATAATCAACCTATAACAAGCTGAAACAATCTAAAACAACAAAACCTCAACTGAATATTCAATTCAAACAAACAGCCCAATAAGCACAATAGATGGCTAACTTAAGCTAAGCTAACAAGCTGTAAAGTCCAAACCAAGTACAGAAACAACAAGATAGAACAATGAGCTTCCCAAACAACCAATGAATAATCAAAAAGATCAAATAATAAGTTAGATATGGGCTTATGAATTTAGGCAGTTGGACAAGTTGCAGTGGTGCAGGGCACTTATTGCTCAAACAGGCCTAAATAAGCTTGTCAAAAGCTTACTAAAAAAATCTAAAAATTATGAAAAAATAAGATTTGAAAAGACAAGCTGCCAAATTTTAATATTCCAAAATCTCAGCTAAATAGGTTGAAAATTAAGAAAATGAAAAATAAAAAGTAAAAATGGTTTGAAAACTACTTTTACTTTTTTAGTTTTTGAAAATATTGACTAAAATGAGTTTTGATTCCTTCCAATTCACTATAAATGAGATTATAAGTTAATTTAAGAGTTGATTACACTAAATGAACAACTATTGTAACTATTTTAATGATTATGCAACCTATTACTTAACTGATGCAACAAATAAAAATTAAAATTGATTTTGACTCTTAAACTAATGTGATATGAATTTTATACTATTTCTACTCTAATATGATCTAAAATGACCTGTAGAAACTAAATGACCAGTCTAAAACAAACCTGAACCCAGAGAACAACCTTGATCCAAACACCCTTAAGTTGGCTTGAAAAGTATTTATATAACTGAATAAAAGCTACTTCAAATCTAAACTTTTGCCAAAACAGGTTTTTACTATAAAATCAATGCTTAAACCAAACACCCCTTAAAGTGCAGAATTAGGAGTTTAGAATTGTAACAAGCTCATATATGCCAAAGTCCTTGAACACAAATGCATAAACTGGACTAAAAGTACTAAAAATATGCAAAACAATTCACAATGAGATGTTTAGATAAGCTAAACTCAATTATCTGATTGCAAGCTATATTAACTGTTTTTAACTAAAACTTGCACAAAGGACTAAATTACCATAAATTAAGCACAACTAAATTACCCATGACCAATAAATTAAAACTAGTTAACGTATAATTGCCCGAGGAGGGGTGAAGCTAATCAAGTTCATCAAAGCTTCTACTGCTACCAAGCCTTCACTAGGCGATGGACATATGTCTTGAACTTCTTCATCGACATGCATCATTTCTTCAACCGCATTATCCTTAACAAGAAAACAAAAATCATTAAATAAATAATACAAAACCATACAATATCATAACTAAAAAATAAAAAAGGGATCATAATTATAAGGTAAAACAATTAAGTTAAAGACACACCTGTGAAGCATGAACACCAACATCATGATCGGTAGCAACATTTGTTACAAACTTATCAACGCAAACCATCTTGGTTACCACGGTATTATCACCATCAAATGGGTCGGTCACACAGTTGTTCACCCCATTCGTACCAGTTTCCAAGACTCTGCCCGTACTACATTCTTCCACAAAAGCATGCTTGTGTTTGTTAACACCCTCATAAGCATCTTTAAAAGTATTGCTAACACTAACACAAATATCAACCAAATTACGGTTGTTGACATAATTCGATAATTCCACAGAAACATCCGACATTTTCTTAACCCCATCATCATTCTGTTTGTTTACAACATAATCAACACCCACAGCTACGTCAACCAAATTGTTACAAACAGTTTCACAACCCTTAACACCATTACTAGCAATCACTGAATTTTCACCACCAGTTAAAGCTTCACCAATCTTAAGCCCTATGCTTTCAGCTTTCACATTCATTGTGGGAATGCTTTGAGATTTCAGTAGTTGTTCGATTGCAGTTAAACGAGTACTAATAGTTTTGTAGTTCGTCAATTCGCGTTCCATATCAACCAACTTTTTTACAAGTTCTGATTTGCTCATCCCATTCAACCCTTCATCAACAACCTCCTCATTCACCTCTTCTTCTTCCTCCACAGTTTCTTCCTCAACGGGGACAAGCACTTCATGTTTAACCTGTTTGATAACTTCATGTTTAACATGTTTGCTAACAAATTTACAACAAATCCTTGGCGCAAATTTTTTCCGTGCCAATGGTTTCGGAGTTTCGGTGTTTGATGTCTCCAGTTGTTGGAAAAACTCAACACTGGATCACCACCAAAGTGATTGATTTTCGCTGGGTGTCGGCATGAGTTTTTGAGGGGTGTTGTCGAATAAAAAAACGGTTGTAGTCACATTTGTTAAACTTTGTATGATCAGCCCAAGCAACACTACGGGGGATAACATTATCTTCTTTTTTCCACCATAACCTTGAGTTAGGAAAGCTTTCCAATACGAAAATCTGCAAATATAACAACAACGCAGTTACAAGGTGGTTAGAAAATTGATTAAACTACTTTAAATCTACTGGAAAATGGTAAATTAAAGTTTAAAACTACTAGTACCAACAAACTAAAGCTGATTTAAATTCAAAAGTTTGGTAAAAAACAAGTTTTAGCTAAAATGCCCCCTTGTGCTAAACACCCCTTAAGGGTTTGGCTGATGAAAATTTAAAGATGAAAAAGCAAGTTTTAAGCAACAATATTGAAAGACATATGATGGTTAAGCAATAAATAAACTAAATAAGCAAATTTAAACTATTAATAAGCTGTAAGAACAAGCTATAAGCTAAACGCTAGTATTTTTGTACTTTTGATGATTTGAGATCAAGCAATATATGAGTTGAGATTTTAGGTCATGCAATGTTTAGACAGGTTTATTTAGGCTTAAAATAAAATTTGTGAACTGAAAATAAGCCATAAGAATAAGCTAATGACAATACGCAGTTTTTATTTTTTGGTTTTTTAATGTTTTTATTATAATTAGAATACGTGTAATTTACTTCTAAATTTACTTGTAAATTACTATAAAAACAGATTAAGGCTATTTAAAAAGGACTAAATGCCGAAAACTTACTTAAAAAAAATTACCCCTAATGCCAAACACTACCTTATATCAAACTGTTAATGTATTTTCAATGAATATGGCCTATATGAGCTGAGATTTTCATGAAGCAATGTTTAGACTGGATTATTTAGTCTTAAAAAGCTAATATAAAGACCTAATAATAATGCTAACAACAATAACCCCTAACCTTTTTGCTAACCTTTTTGCTAACAAAAGTACTAGCACTACCGTATTTTCACATCAATTCAACTAATCAGTTATACACGTGAATATGTTTTACTCTAATATTAGTACAAACAGTAATGAAATTGAATTTAAGTAACAAATACATTTGCATATGAATTAAATACTAAATATACTAACCTTCAAAGCAAAAACAAATCCGTACAACGAATATGTAGCGGTGTATGCAGAACCCAACTTGACGTATTCTTTCAAATGCGTCTTTCTTTCTTTGAAATAACATTGTAAACCCTGTCGTGAAATTCCCTCCACATATATTCCCCCCAAGGAAAAGCATCCCACACATAAAAATCATCAACTAGACAAAGTATCTCGTTTGACATTACATGCTTAAGCTCTTGACCCATCAATACGTAAACTAGTGCTAACAACAGACAAAGACGCACAACATCCTCATTGGACATTTTATTAAAACTGTCGCTTTGGAGAACACTTATAAGATTATACCCTTTACTCTATAGATACCAGGAAAAACACGCTCACTAAAACTAGAGACTGAATCCTTCAAATGTTCTAAAGAGATTTTGCCAAATCTTAAACCAGTGATTAAACAAAACTCTCTCCTACCAAACTCTAGTGTATGTTTATCTATCTCAAAATACACGGGGGTTTCGTAACTAGGGTTATCAACATGTTTTTGATGTTGAAGCATAAAATTGAGGATATGGTTATCATGGTCTTCTGATCTTAAATCCAACCATGGCCCCAAAACAGTGGTTCTAAACATCGCATAACGATCCTCATTGTAAGCCAATTTACCCTTAATGGTTGAAATTAAGTATAACCTACTTCGGATCGTAACTTTCGCATTATAAACCTACATCAAAAATAAATAAATAAATAAATAAATAACAACATTAAAATCAAATTTAACCACACAATCATACCAAAAAAGGGGTAAGAATCATAGGTGTTTAAACGTACGCTTTGACGTCTCCACGTCTCGTGTTCTTCATGATTAACCTAAATCAAATTAATGCACAAAATTAAATTCAAATTAAACCACAAAATCGTAACAAAATATGGGTAAGAATCATAAAATGTAAACGTACGGTTTGACATCTCTTCTTCTCCATGAAACGTTTGGTGTAGATCGGAGCTTTCTCACAATGTGTTTTATGTGTGTGTTTTTTAGATCTATTTTAGCAATAGTGTTTTTGCAAATAGTGTTTTTCGTTTGATTGAACTGAGCGCGAGAATCAAGGCGTAAAAAATTAAACAAAACTGCAAAAATATATTAATTTGTTCCTTCCCGAGGAAATCTTAGAAAGATTTTGCAGCCGCAAGTCACACACTTGCGGGTCGAGTAGCCTCCGGTAGCACACTTGGTTCGGATAAAACAAAATACTAGTGGGGTCACATAATGGTTAGTGAATAGTTGACATGAAACATGTATTGTGCCACGTGTCAATTAATATATGGAGTCGCACAGTAGCACATGTCGCACATGACCAAAATTGAAAGTTGCATAATTGTTGACTTAATCGTGGAGCAAAATTCGATTTTAGGCATATTTTTGGAATTATCCCTAACTGTTAAGTGGGTGTAAGGTAGTAGAAATTTCTAGCTAAGTTAAATGTACCGTGTTCTACGTTCAAAAGTATGAGGTACTAAAAGTTACACTTCGTTAAGTTTAGAAGAGTACTAAACTACATTTTGGCATTGACATTATATGCCACGCATAATGAGTCATTCAAAACATCTTAATCATATAAACCTAATTTGTTTAAAAAACATTTTAAGTATAAACCTAATTTGTTTAAAAAACATTTTAAGTTTACCAAAAAAAATTACAGTACATGTTACTGTTAGAATATATGTATCATGACAATCATATAAATAAAACCACAAAGTAGCACATATAGCGGAAGCAAGGATTATTGCAGTTAAACGAGTACTAATAGTTTTGTAGTTCGTCAATTCGCGTTCCATATCAACCAACTTCTTTACAAGTTCTGATTTGCTCATCCCATTCAACCCTTCATCAACAACCTCCTCATTCACCTCTTCTTCTTCCTCCACAGTTTCTTCCTCAACGGGGACACGCACTTCATGTTTAACTTGTTTGATAACTTCATGTTTAACATGTTTGCTAACAAATTTACGACAAATCCTTGGCTCAAATTTTTTCCGTGCCAATGGTTTCTGAGTTTCGGTGTTTGATGTCTCCAGTTGTTGGAAAAACTCAAAACTGGATCGCCACCAAAGTGATTGATTTTTGCTGGGTGTCGGCATGAGTTTTTTGGTGTTGTCGAATAAAAAAACGGTTGTAGTCAGATTTGTTAAACTTTGTATGATCAGCCCAAGCAACTATACGGGGGATAACTGATCGAGGCAAACTAAGCGGTGAAGCTTGTAAACCACGGGTCGTAGTCCCAACGAGGGTTGAAATTGATCTTGTCACTTGAGTCGTGAGTTATGTGAAGTGAATGGGTTTAAGAGATGTGATTTGGATTTAGTTATACTACGAAACTTGTTTAAAACTTAAAAGAGATAAAGTACGAGAATAAAAGAAATAAGTTGAACGATAAAAGAAAACATAAGTTGAATAAAACGTAAAGAAAATGAAATAAGAAAGAAAGAAAGATTAAGTAAAGAGAAGAAATGAAAATGAAATACGAAATGTAAAATGTTTTTGGTTTTTAACTTTAATTAATGAAAGAAAAGAAAAGAAAACGTTTAAAAGAAAAGAAACTAAGTGAAAAGAAAAATAAGCTAAGTTAAAAGATTTAACGAAAATTCGACAGAGTAACGGTAAGAAATGAAGTAAGAAAACTCCACTCGGTAAACGATGGAGTGCAAATAAGCCTAGCTCGGCTTTAGAAATAAACAAGACACGACACTAAAAAGATTAAGACTCGAAAACTAAAGTAAATAAAAACTCAAACTCGCTAACCAATAAAAATCATACTCGCTACAAATGAATTCATACTCGCTAACCTATGTGAACCAAACTCGCTAGAAACCATACTCGCTAGACCCTACTCGCTAAGTTTCAAAATTCAAACTCGCTAACTTTTAAAATTTGATACTCGCTACAATGAAGTTCATACTCGCTAGACCCTAATGTAGAAAAGACTCCATACTCGCTAACCTAGGTTTCAAACTCGCTAGCCAAGGTTTCAAACTCGCTAGCCAAAACAGCATACTCGCTGGACTTAGAACCAAACTCGCTAGAACTAGGATGAAACTCGCTAAACCCTAAACTCATACTCTCTAAACCCTAAATGATACTCGCTATTTTATGTTTTTAAGTACTGGAAATGTTTTTACGTAAAACTTTTTATGGAAACTTAGTAGAAACTTATTTAGACTCAATATTAAGCAAAACAAACAACCAAAATAAGCTAAAGAAGCTCAACGAATTCAAAATAAGCTAAACATATTCCTAGGGCTTGTAACTAAAAAGCTTATTTAAACACAAAAGAAAGATTGAAAAGCCAAAACAACAATTTGTAAACCCTTAAATAAGCTAAAGTAAAACGTAATATAAGCTTTTACAAGCTAGCAAATCCCAAATAAGCTCAAGTCATATTCATTAGGCACGAAAATTTCTTTTCATGCAAAGGTGGTGCAAGACTTATATGAGCTTATTGTGAT
>LBNU01026905.1:24170-60275 GCA_014162995.1 Artemisia annua | reverse complement strand
TACCTGCACAGTCATAAACACAAAAACACGATATCTTTGGCTTTGAACGTTAGTTTTTGGTCTATAATAGTCTAATAATGGTGAATAAAAGATATGTGAATAAGCACATATCAATAACATTATCTTTTTTTTTTTCTACCATAACCTTGAGTTAGGAAAGCTTTCCAATACAAAAATCTGCAAATATAACAACAACGCAGTTACAAGGTGGTTAGAAAACTGATTAAACTACTTTAAATCTACTGGAAAATGGTAAATTAAAGTTTAAAACTACTAGTACCAACAAACTAAAGCTGATTTAAATTCAAAAGTTTGGTTAAAAAAAACAAGTTTTAGCTAAAATGCCCCTTGTGCCAAACACCCCTTAAGGGTTTGGCTGATGAAAATTTAAAGATGAAAAGGCAAGATTTAAGCAGCAATATTGAAAGGCATATGATGGTTAAGCAATAAATAAACTAAATAAGCAAATTTAAACTATTAATAAACTGTAAGAACAAGCTATAAGCTAAACGCTAGTATTTTTGTGCTTTTGATGATTTGAGGTCAAGCAATATATGAGATGAGATTTTAGGTCAAGCAATGTTTATACAGGTTTATTTAGGCTTAAAATGCAAATGTGAACTGAAAATAAGCCATAAGAATAAGCTAATGACAATACTCAGTTTTTATTTTTTGGTTTTTCAATGTTTTTATTATAACTGGAACACGTGTAATTTACTTCTAAATTTACTTGTAAATTACTATAACAACAGATTAAGGCTATTTAAAAAGGACTAAATGCCGAAAACTTACTTAAAAAAAATTACCCCTAATGCCAAACACTAGCTTATATCAAACTATTAATGTATTTTCAATGAATATGGCCTATATGAGCTGAGATTTTCATGAAGCAATGTTTAGACGGGATTATTGAGTCTTAAAAAGCTAATGTAAAGACCTAATAATAATGCTAGCAACAATAACCCATACCCTTTTTGCTAACCTGTTTGCTAACCAAAGTACTAGCACTACCGTTTTTCACATCAATTCAATTAATCAGTTATACACGTGAATATGTTTTACTGTAATATTAGTACAAACAGTAATGAAACTTATGAATTAAATACTAAATATACTAACCTTCAAAGCAAAAACAAATCCGTACAACGAATGTGTAGCGGTGTATGCAGAACCCAACTTGACGTATTCTTTCAAATGCGTATTTCTTTTATTTGAAACAACATTGTAAACCCTGTCGTGAAATTCCCTCCACATATATTCCCCCCAAGGAAAAGCATCCCACGCATATAAATCATCAACTAGACAAAGTATCTCGTTTGACATTACATGCCTAAGCTCTTGACCCATCAATACGTAAACTAGTGCTAACAGCAGACAAAGACGTACACCATCCTCATTGGACATTTTATTAAAACTGTCTCTTTGGAGAACACTTATAAGATTATAACCCTTTACTCTATCGATACCAGGAAAAACACGCTCACTAAAACTAGAGACTGAATCCTTCAAATGTTCTAAAGAGATTTTGCCGAATCTTAAACCAGTGATTAAACAAAACTCTCTCCTACCAAACTCTAGTGTATGTTTATCTATCTCAAAACACTGTTTCTAAACATCGCATGATCCTCATTGTAAGCCAATTTACCCTTAATGGTTGAAATTAAGTACAACCTACTTCGGATCGTAACTTTCGCAATATAAACCTACATCAAAATAAAAATATATAAAAAAAATAAAAATAAAATAACAGCATTAAAATCAAATTTAACCAAACAATCATACCAAAAAATGGTAAGAATCATAAGTGTTTAAACGTACGCTTTGACGTCTCCACGTCTCGTGTTCTCCATGATTAACCTAAATCAAATAAATGCATAAAATTAAATTCAAATTAAACCACAAAATCGTAACAAAAAATGGGTAACAATCATAAAATGTAAACGTACGATTTGACATCTCTTCTTCTCCATGAAATGTTTGGTGTAGATCGGAGCTTTGTGTTATGTGTGTGTTTTTAGATCTATTTTAGCAAATAGTGTTTTTCGTTTCATTGAACTGAGCGCGAGAATCGAGGCGTAAAAAATTAAACAAAACATAAAAAATATTATTATATTAATTTGTTCCTTCCCGAGGAAATCTTAGACAGATTTTGCAGCCGTAAGTCGCACACTTGCGAGTCGAGTAGCCTCCGGTAGCACACTTGGTTCGGATAAAACAAAATACTAGTAGGTCACATATGATTAGTGAATAGTTGACATGAAACATGTATTGTGCCACGTGTCAATTGATATATAGAGTCGCACAGTAGCACAGGTCACACATAACCAAAATTAAAAGTTGTATAATTCTTGACTCAATCGTGGAGCAAAATTCAATTTTAGGCATATTTTTGGAATTATCCCCAACGGTAATGATTTTCAGGCACCATCTTTACGTAATTGCATCACATTACGTTTTCGGAAGATTGGAATCTACGTACTTAGACTTTTATAAAGTGAAAATGTATGAACCTGATATTAAAAATCAAGTTGATATAATCAACTAATTAATAATGTAATTAACATATTAAAAAGTACCAATTATGTGAGCACACTCCAACATTATTCCAATGTATTTAGACCAACAATATCTAACAAACCTACAAGTTTTGAATACCTATCATCCCTCCACTTGACCTATAATTATACATTATTTTTTATAGTATTTTTAATTATTACAGTGTAATAGTAACAACGAGGGCTTTATTACCCGCCGCGAAGCGGCGGGATTTTATTTTGCGTTTTTGATTTTGCAATTTTTTTTTGGCGGATTACGTTATTTTTTTTATAAGATGTAAGTTATTAAGAGTGTATTACAGGTAATTTTATTTATGACAATCCCTTTTTTTTAGGGTCTGTTTCAAATTATTCAGGGTGTGTTTTAGTTTCTGTTTGTTTTATTTTTTTATATTTTTTTCATATATATTTTTTTTTTGCTAATTATTTTTTGTTGGGTTTTTAAGCTAAAAATAAGTTTGACATTTCAAATTTTGGAATAATGTGCCTGATTAATCTTGTCAAACAGTGGTTGGTTGTTGTTTTAGGGAAAAAAATTGCAGTTACTATTTTTTGGGGAAGGCTAATATGTTTTTTTACTGTATTGTTTTTCTACTCTTCTTTATTTAACATCTCTTGCTATTCATTTTATTTGTTTTTTTTTCCTGTTTCTTTGCTTCATTCCTTATTGTTTTAATGGATGGTTTAGTTAGGTTGTTGGAGCTAGCTTACTCAGCACGCTCGGTTAATATTTCTGATGTAATGTATCTGGGTTTTCAGAGGGAGGTTCAGGAAGAGCAAGGTTGGTTGTCTTTTTTGCATGGTTGGTGTGTGTATGTGGCTGATCGGTTAATTTATCTAGATGCTATTATTCGGGAATTGGAGCTTTGTAGGGAACGCATCTCTGTTGTCCGGTTTTTGGTAGAGTTGAGAGATTGTGATGGCGTTGTGTTTGCTGATGCCGTTACGTATTTTAAGAGCATTCGCGAGTTTGAGGCCGAAAAATTAGACAATCTGCATCTTTTTTTACAGGCATCTGCGGCGCATGTTGCTCGGCGTAGACAGTTTGTTGCTAGGTTTAGTAATGTCTGATAGTTGTTGCGTGGGTCAAGTGCTTAGATAGGTAGTTTCAAATTTGTTTATTTTGGAGCGTATGTGTACTGGTGTTTTATTATCGTAACAAAAAGAAAAGGGGCTGTTATGTTTAGGTCGTTTGTTAATTTATGGTAAATTGTATGAGTCAGAAATTCTGTGTGTATTGTTTATTATGCATCTATTTTAGGTTGTGAGTACTCGTATGTTTGTTTTGTGTTTATGTTGTGGATTTGTATTGCTAACGTTTCTGTGTATGCATATTTTTTTTTAGATAATTGATTTGGCAACTGTATTTTGCGTATGCGATTGGTTCATTGGTTTTGCACATTCTTTTCGGATTCATGCCGGAACTTTAGTTTTGAGTTTTTTTGTTTTTTTTTGTTTTTTTTTTGTTTTTTTGTTTTTTTTTTGTTTTTTTTTTTCGTTATGTTTGTTTGCATTTCTTATACAATTTTTTTAATAGGAGTAAAGAAATTGTAGTTGTTTTATTGTTTAAGTAAGTGATTATTTAATTTTTTTTTAAATAGGCATACTGTTTTGCTTTTTTTTTTGTAAATGCTTGTATTTATTTTTTGTTTCTTTGTCAAACGCAAGCTTTAGTGTTTTTTTTCCTAGATCACATATCTACTTATTTTTGTTTTTTTTTAGTGTTGGCAGTTTTATTTTATTGTAATAACTACGTGTTGGTGTCCCACATTCGTTTGCCCTTGCCCCGACCCGAAAAGTGAACGTTTCTTTTTGTTGGATTCCATTTCTACCCGCCCCTTATCTTTGTTTTAACAATTCCGTTTAGGTAGAAAGATGCACCAGGTGTCGTCATATCATTCGCTATTTTGGTATTGGTTTGTAATAATCGGGTTTACGTAGTGGGTTGTTGCTGTAATTCACTCGACTGTGGGTTCTTTAATTGCACTCTTTCGGCTATGGTTTATCTTTTTGTCCATGGGATTCGATGGTGTGTGTAGGTTTGTATACCGAGATCGCTTTGTGGTTCATATCTGTCGATAAGTCTGCTAACGCGCCCAAATGACGGCTCTCTGTCACCAGGTCAGCTGCCCGGTATGACCAATTTGATTTAGATAAGTGTTGGTTTATCTTGTAATTAATTGTTTTTGTCTGGTAGTTTTGCATTGTGCCTATAAAAGGTTATGTTTATGAGTGTTATTCTTATCATTTCTTCTAAATAGTTTTATAATAATGGATAACCATATTGGCGGTGTCAATCATGTTCGCAATGTGAATCATGTTGCTAATGGTAATGGGAATGATGCCGGTATTGTTAATCATGTTAGTAATGGAAATCATGTTGCCAATGGTAATAGGGATGATGCTGGTAACATTAATCATATTAGTAGTAGGAGTCATGCTGCCAATGGTGATGGCAATGCTGTTGCTATGGTCAATCATGTGGGCAATGTGAATCATGATGCAAATGGTAATATGACTATTAGTGATAGGCTTGCTCGAGTGGCTAATACGCAAGATAGGGGTAGGCAGTTTTACCTTTTCTTTGAGCGGTATAGGTTTATTCTTTTGAATGGGCAACGCTGTGATAGGCGTCATATCACTCGGGAAAGGGTGTTGCTGTTACAACTACAGACCTTCCTTAGGGAAGTTGAAGGCCTTCAAGACTCTGTTTTGGTTAGCCGCAGTTTGGCGCTTCTTCTCGCTCTCATTGCTATTGTGGAGCAGCGGATTCGTGCATATAGCCGTAATGTTGCAGATGCGAGTCGCATGGCTTCTCTCATCATGGATTATCTCGCGGATGTAACGCATATGTAATAGCCTGTTAGGTTCTGTTGTAGCAGCCTAGTACAATAGGCGTGTAAATAAGTGGTGTCTGTGGTTTTATAGTATTTAGGTATGTGTGGCACTTATGTTGCTTAAGTCGAAAAGTTATTTTAGTGGTCGTCAGTTTCTAGAGTATGCTCGTTCGCATGTTTTGGCCAACTCAAGTTCTACGAAACTCGGAGTTGATGGTGGAAGATGCTATGTCTTTTGATTAAGTTTTCTAGGCGAGAGCCGTAGTTGTAGTCTGTCTAGCTGTGTTGTGTTTTGAAGCCGTGGTTTGTGACATTTGTTTTGTTGTTCTAGATGGGCTCCAAACTTGTATATGTAAAAAGTTATAATATATTATTATATAGTTCATGTTTAGTATTATCTTGTTTATGAGGCTTGAATGATTGATTATCAGTTACCATATGGTAGTGATGTGTTGCTAAGCGAATGAGTTATTTTGCAGCTTGTATCGCTTGCAAATGCCAATTTATGATATTATATATCTTTAACCTTGATTAAGTAAATGTCTTAGAACAGGGTGTTTGTTATTCGAGTCTTTATGTGTAAGTTGCCATATTAGTAGGCTTCTTTGATTTTTTAAGAGCAAGCAGCAAGGTAAATTTGATGTTTTCTTATTTTAGGGGGACAGATTTAGGGATGGTGTTTAGTTTTATTGTTGTCAACAGGCAGCTACACAGTACTAAAAGTTAAGGTGTGTTATTATAGACAAACAATTTTATAATGCTGAAAATTAGTATGATGTAATCTGTCCTGGGTGCATATATTTTTGGCCAGGCTATTATAGCATTAGACATTGTATGTTTCAGATATATAAGCGTTTTATTAGTCCAATCGGTTGGGGTGCTTTTTTTCTTGTGTTTGTGTGTGATTCTCATTATCTTTTAGTTTGTTTTTTGTATGGGTTGTATGGTTTTCAGATTTATCTATGGCTTACAGTTTTATGCGAAAAAGTATATATATCTGTTATATGTATTTTTTGTAAATGTAAGAGACTGTTTTTTTTGTTTGTATTTTGAAGTTATGTTGAATTGCTGTGTTCTTTTAGTTCAGAATGTGTTGTATTTTTCAATTGTTTAATGCAACCGGGTTATTTCTATAGTTATATATAAATTTCGGTATGTAGGAAAGAATATGATTTTTCTTCAGTTTAAGTTTAGGCGTGATATAACAGGAATGTACTATTAGATAGGTTATGAAAATATAAACGGATTATAGATAACCAAAATTCGACTGCATAGTAGCGCAGTTGCAGTCATACATTATCATACTATTTCTGATGACTTACTAATAAGCAGTTCATCATTAACACATAGATGTTTAATATATAGAAGTAGTTCGTTTATGTGCTGATCTGCCATGCTACTTGGTCATTCTGTTTTCTGCTTTTTGGGTTGTGGGTCGTCTTTCTCATCGACACTGCCTGTGAAAAGTTCTTTCCTTACAGCCGAGGCAGTCGATTGGGTTGGTGCGCCGGGTGTATCAACTAGGGTTTCTTGGGTTGCTGTTGGAGTTGTGGGTTGAGGACTGATTTACGAGGGTGTGTCGGCGCCCTGCAAAATTGTTGGTGGGGATGATGGTCCCTCCGCTGGTGCTGGTAGGATACCTGGTGGATGGTCCATGACTTTTTGCAGTACTAATGTAGGTGGTCCTTTGCCTATTGGTTTTGCGAACCTGAATTGAAAGACATGTCGGGTATTCTGTAGAGCCAATATTTGTGGTGGGACGATTGCAGGGTCTTTGTCAGCCACTTCCAGAAGCAAAGTATTCACGTCCTTAATTAACCCGTCTGTTTGCGGACTGAAACATGTCATAACTGCATTTGCTGTTCCATCTGTTATGGTTACCCTGAATGAATAGCTGTAGGATAAAATATGGAAAATTGCAGCGTATTAGTGTAATGCTATAAAATATGCGGAGGTGAATGGTTATTTTAGGATTATAGTAGCTAGTGTACCTGTTTTGTGGTTTTGATTGAGATCCGTATGGATGGCAGTGACCGTGAACAAACCCGTAGTCTAATTTCCCACCGCATTCGTTACATTTTTGGTAGTACCAATCATATGTGGTGTCCACTTGCGATATGAGCACTTCTTGTGTGAATAGCACTCGCTGCAAACAATTTTTTGTTAGTAAGCTGGTTATACATTTGTCATATAGAATGTGAGTATGATTATTGAAACCTGTTGAGTATTCGGATCTATTTGTAGCAGTGTGGCTAGAGGAACCCGATTTCGAGTCTTCTCCTGTTCCCAATCATTCAGTCTTTCAGTGTGTACCTCTATCTGGGGGACCTGTGTGTTATCTGCATTATATCTGGATTCATATACATTAATCTATTAGTATTAGTTTAATAACAATGCAGACTTAAAACATTAATCGTGTAATATTTTCATACGCAGTGAGCAATTCCGCAGTTTCTTCGACAGGAGGGTTGAAATAGTAAGAGGTAGCTGAAGTGGCAGATAATTGTATTTGACCTACGCAGGACACAAACAATAGTCAGTAATAAAAAGCAGGGTCATATAGCTAGGTTAAGTATATGTTAAACATTTAGACATACCGCCAAATGTCTTTAAGTAACACGAGCTCACAGCCAATATCACAGGCTGGCGCATTTTCGCGTACTCCTCTTCTTCAAAATTATCAGCTTTCTCATTCCATAATGTGAACATAACCACATTGTTGCTGTAAGGTTGTCAAATATGTTAGTTTCCCTTTTTTTCATTAACTTTGTGCACGTATAAAAGTAAACTACACTCACTTAAGGTTGCAGATTGCAATGTTCCTAACTTTGATTTTGTTACCGGTCGCACTTCCATATTCTTTAACTTTTTCCACATTGTGAACATACCCAGTATAATCTGTAATGCACACGAAGAATTTTTTGGATTCATATTAATAAGCTTTATCCATTCATTGATAAATAAATAGTACCTGTAAGTATCGGGTTTTTTTTCTAGCCTCCCACCAAGCTCATTATATGCAGCAAAATTAAAGTAGTGGTGTGGAAAGTTGTCATTTTTAATAAGTCAACTTGTGTATGTTTTCCAAGGCAAAGAGTGAAGTCATTATCTAATGTTTTTCCCCAGCTGTCCGTCTTTTCAAAGCCGAAACTCTGAATTCTATAAACACAGTTTAGTTGTAGATCGTGTTCGAATCGTGCCTTTTCTTTCATGATGCAAATGGTAATATGACTATTAGTGATAGGCTTGCTCGAGTGGCTAATACGCAAGATAGGGGTAGGCAGTTTTACCTTTTCTTTGAGCAGTATAGGTTTATTCTTTTGAATGGGCAACGTTGTGATAGGCGTCATATCACTCGGGAAAGGGTGTTGCTGTTACAACTACAGACCTTCCTTAGGGAAGTTGAGCAGTTTGGCGCTTCTTCTCGCTCTCATTGCTATTGTGGAGCAGCGGATTCGTGCATATAGCCGTAATGTTGCAGATGCGAGTCGCATGGCTTCTCTCATCATGGATTATCTCGCGGATGTAACGCATATGTAATAGCCTGTTAGGTTCTGTTGTAGCAGCCTAGTACAATAGGCGTGCAAATAAGTGGTATCTGTGGTTTTATAGTATTTAGGTATGTGTGGCACTTATGTTGCTTAAGTCGAAAAGTTGTTTTAGTGGTCGTCAGTTTCTAGAGTCTGCTCGTTCGCATGTTTTGGCCAACTCAAGTTCTACGAAACTCGGAGTTGATGGTGGAAGATGCTATGTCTTTTGATTAAGTTTTCTAGGCGAGAGCCGTAGTTGTAGTATGTCTAGCTGTGTTGTGTTTTGAAGCCGTGGTTTGTGACATTTGTTTTGTTGTTCTAGATGGGCTCCAAACTTATATATGTAAAAAGTTATAATATATTATTATATGGTTCATGTTTAGTATTATCTTGTTTATGAGGCTTGAATGATTGATTATCAGTTACCATATGGTAGTGATGTGTTGCTGAGCGAATGAGTTAGCTTGTATCGCTTGCAAATGCCAATTTATGATATTATATATCTTTAACCTTGATTAAGTAAATGTCTTAGAACAGGGTGTTTGTTATTCGAGTCTTTATGTGTAAGTTGCCATATTAGTAAGCTTCTTTGATTTTTTAAGAGCAAGCAGCAAGGTAAATTTGATGTTTTCTTATTTTAGGGGGACATATTTAGGGATGGTGTTTAGTTTTATTGTTGTCAACAGGCAGCTACACAGTACTAAAAGTTAAGGTGTGTTATTATAGACAAACAATTTTATAATGCTGAAAATTACTATGATGTAATCTGTCATGGGTGCATATATTTTTGGCCAGGCTATTATAGCATTAGACATTGTATGTTTCAGATATATAAGCGTTTTATTAGTCCAATCGGTTGGGGTGCTTTTTTTCTTGTGTTTGTGTATGATTCTCATTATTTTTTAGTTTGTTTTTTGTATGGGTTGTATGGTTTTCAGATTTATCTATGGCTTACAATTTTATGCGAAAAAGTATATATATCTGTTATATGTATTTTTTGTAAATGTAAGAGACTGTTTTTTTTTTGTTTGTATTTTGAAGTTATGTTGAATTGCTGTGTTCTTTTAGTTCAGAATGTGTTGTATTTTTCGATTGTTTAATGCAACCGGGTTATTTCTATAGTTATATATAAATTTCGGTATGTAGGAAAGAATAGGATTTTTCTTCAGTTTAAGTTTAGGCGTGATATAACAGGAATGTACTATTAGATAGGTTATGAAAATATAAACGGATTATAGACAACCAAAATTCAACTGCATAGTAGCGCAGTTGCAGTCATACATTATCATACTATTTCTGATGACTTACTAATAAGCAGTTCATCATTAATACATAGATGTTTAATATATAGAAGTTGTTCGTTTATGTGCTGATCTGCCATGCTACTTGGTCATTCTGTTTTCTGCTTTTTGGGTTGTGGGTCGTCTTTCTCATCGACACTGCCTGTGAAAAGTTCTTTCCTTACAGCCGAGGCAGTCGATTGGGTTGGTGCGTCGGGTGTATCAACTGGGGTTTCTTGGGTTGCTGTTGGAGTTGTGGGTGGAGGACTGATTTGCGAGGGTGTCTCGGCGCCCTGCAAAATTGTTGGTGGGGATGATGGTCCCTCCGCTGGTGCTGGTAGGATACCTGGTGGATGGTCCATGACTTTTTGCAGTACTGATGTAGGTGGTCCTTTGCCTATTGGTTTTGCGAACCTGAATTGAAAGACATGTCGGGTATTCTGTAGAGCCAATACTTGTGGTGGGACGATTGCATGGTCTTTGTCAGCCACTTCCAGAAGCAAAGTATTCACGTCCTTAATTAACCCGTCTGTTTGCGGACTGAAACATGTCATAACTGCATTTGCTGTTCCATCTGTTATGGTTACCCTGAATGAATAGCTGTAGGATAAAATATGGAAAATTGCAGCGTATTAGTGTAATGCTATAAAATATGCGGAGGTGAATGGTTATTTTAGGATTATAGTAGCTAGTGTACCTGTTTTATGGTTTTGATTGAGATCCGTATGGATGGCAGTGACCGTGAACAAACCCGAAGTCTAATTTCCCACCGCATTCGTCACATTTTTTGTAGTACCAATCATATGTGGTGTCCACTTGCGATATGAGCACTTCTTGTGTGAATAGCACTCGCTACAAACAATTTTTTGTTAGTAAGCTGGTTATACATTTGTCATATAGAATGCGAGTATGATTATTGAAACCTGTTGAGTATTCGGATCTATTTATAGCAGTGTGGCTAGAGGAACCCGATTTCGAGTCTTCTCCTGTTCCCAATCATTCAGTCTTTCAGTGTGTACCTCTATCTGGGGGACCTGTGTGTTATCTGCATGATATCTGGATTCATATACATTAATCTATTAGTATTAGTTTAATAACAATGCAGACTTAAAAAATTAATCGTGTAATATTTTCGTACGCAGCGAGCAATTCCGCAGTTTCTTCGACTGGAGGGTTGAAATAGTAAGAGGTAGCTGAAGTGGCAGATAATTGTATTTGGCCTACACAGGATACAAACAATAGTCAGTAATAAAAAGCAGGGTCATATAGCTAAGTTAAGTATATGTTAAACATTTAGACATACCGCCAAATGTCTTTAAGTAACACGAGCTCACAGCCAAGATCACAGGCTGGCGCATTTTCGCGTACTCCTCTTCTTCAAGATTATCAGCTTTCTCATTCCATAATGTGAACATAACCACATTGTTGCTGTAAGGTTGTCAAATATGTTAGTTTCCCTTTTTTTTCATTAACTTTGTGCACGTATAAAAGTAAACTACACTCACTTAAGGTTGCGGATTGCAATGTTCCTAACTTTGATTTTCTTATTGGTCGCACTTCCATATTCTTTAACTTTTTCCACATTGTGAACATACCCAATATAATCTGTAATGCACACGAAGAATTTTTTGGATTCCTATTAATAAGCTTTATCCATTTATTGATAAATAAATAGTACCTGTAAGTATCGGGTTTTTTTTTTCTAGCCTCCCACCAAGATCATTATATGCAGCAAAATTAAAGTAGTGGTGTGGAAAGTTGTCATCTTTTAATAAGTCAACTTGTGTATGTTTTCCAAGGCAAAGAGTGAAGTCATTATCTAATGTTTTTCCTCAGCTATCACTCTTTTCAAAGCCGAAACTCTGAATTCTGTAAACACAGTTTAGTTGTAGGTCGTGTTCGAATCGTGCCTTTTCTTTCAAGTCTGTGTTAGCTTGTATTGCAGAACCCTGTTTATAGGAATGATATATGTTAGTTATAAAGGCTTCATTCTTTTTGTATTATAATTTCAGTGTATGTCGAGTATGTCTAATTCATGTTTCACCTTTTTGTCAAGCAGGATGCATGCGAAACCTGTAGGAATAAGGCTGGGTACTTTCATGGCTGTCCACTTTCGATAAACTCGAGCCTCAATAAACTTGGTGTTGTCTGCTGGATTCAAATCTGCAAAATAGGCAAGTGATCTTTGTGGAACTGGCGGTTGGACTACAGCTTTGGTATGAATAGCACTCGCTACAAACAATTTTTTGTTAGTAAGCTGGTTATACATTTTTCATATAGAATGCGAGTATGATTATTGAAACCTATTGAGTATTCGGATCTATTTGTAGCAGTGTGGCTAGAGGAACCCGATTTCGAGTCTTCTCCTGTTCCCAATCATTCAGTCTTTCAGTGTGTACCTCTATCTGGGGGACCTGTGTGTTATCTGCATTATATCTGGATTCATATACATTAATCTATTAGTATTAGTTTAATAACAATGCAGACTTAAAAAATTAATCGTGTAATATTTTCGTACGCAGCGAGCAATTCCGCAGTTTCTTCGACAGGAGGGTTGAAATAGTAAGAGGTAGCTGAAGTGGTAGATAATTGTATTTGGCCTACACAGGATACAAACAATAGTCAGTAATAAAAAGCAGGGTCATATAGCTAAGTTAAGTATATGTTAAACATTTAGAAATACCGCCAAATGTCTTTAAGTAACACGAGCTCACAGCCAAGATCACAGGCTGGCGCATTTTCGCGTACTCCTCTTCTTCAAAATTATCAGCTTTCTCATTCCATAATGTGAACATAACCACATTGTTGCTGTAAGGTTGTCAAATATGTTAGTTTCCCTTTTTTTCATTAACTTTGTGCACGTATAAAAGTTAGATTCCTATTAATAAGCTTTATCCATTTATTGATAAATAAATAGTACCTGTAAATAGTACCTGTAAGTATCCGGGGTTTTTTTTTCTAGCCTCCCACCAAGATCATTATATGCAGCAAAATTAAAGTAGTGGTGTGGAAAGTTGTCATCTTTTAATAAGTCAACTTGTGTATGTTTTCCAAGGCAAAGAGTGAAGTCATTATCTAATGTTTTTCCTCAGCTGTCCGTCTTTTCAAAGCCGAAACTCTGAATTCTGTAAACACAGTTTAGTTGTAGGTCGTGTTCGAATCGTGCCTTTTCTTTCAAGTCTGTGTTAGCTTGTATTGCAGAACCCTATTTATAGGAATGATATATGTTAGTTATAAAGGCTTCATTCTTTTTGTATTATAATTTCAGTGTATGTCGAGTATGTCTAATTCATGTTTCACCTTTTTGTCAAGCAGGATGCATGCGAAACCTGTAGGAATAAGGCTGGGTACTTTCATGGCTGTCCACTTTCGATAAACTCGAGCCTCAATAAACTTGGTGTTGTCTGCTGGATTCAAATCTGCAAAATAGGCAAGTGATCTTTGTGGAACTGGCGGTTGGACTACAGCTTTATAAAGAGAACTGGTGTCACCGGTTAGTGCCATTAACCTGTCAATATAAATAAAAGTATGCTTAAATAATTAGGAAAATATATATAATGGTTAAGACCTATGATTAATCAGTTAAGAGATGGCATATTTTATAGGAGTTACTTATGAAGATATCTTGTAAGTCGACTTATAGACAGTCATCTTGTGAATCTGTGTCATACAATATGAACTTGCATAATAATACAGATAACGAAACACAAATAAGTCTAGGCATGCATTTATGTAATACAAAGTATTGGGAAATCTGTAACATGCGTAACAGACTTAACAGCAGTAATATTATTCGAGTAAGTTATATCATGCAATTTAGGAGGTGTATGAAAATATTTATTTGCTAATAGTAACATAATAAGGCAGCTAATGAGGGGAATTGTGTAACAATTGTGCGACTAATTCTGTTATGCTATTACAGCTAGGATATTTAGCGTAGCTAACGTGCCGATTAGTATTGAAATCTGGTGTACCATAATCTTATTCAGAAAATCTTTATAAACAATATTTTTTGTTGTATTTTTTTCTCGGCCTGAATTCCCAGCAATAAGCACTTTTAGGCCCGCCAGAGAAGTAGCTCTAGACAATGCAACATACAGCTACCCATGACCAAATATCGTTTGCGGAAGATATACTCCTATCTTATTCAACGATTGTCCCTGACTTTTATTGATAGTCATGGTGTAGCATAATTTTATCGGAAACTGCTTCCTCTTGAACGTGAAAGGAATGTTGTCATCATTGTGTATAAGTAGGATCCTAGGTAGGAAAACTTTCTGGGCATTTCTAGTCCCCGTAATTATTTTCGCTTCGATGATCCGTTGTAAAAGCTGAGTTACAATAAGTCTTGTTCCATTGCACAAACCCCCAATAAGGTTTAAATTTCGAAGCAGCATTACGGGTGTGCCAATTTTTAACTCCAGCATATGCTGAGGCATACTTGGAAATTCCATGGTGTTCAAGTACTCTGGTGGATACAGTAGTTCTGTTGCGCCACCGTCATTCATTTTTGGTGTCGCTTGATCATAGCTCTGTAACACCGCCCGTCACCATGCAAACTGCTTAGTATTTTCTTGTTGATCATATCGACAGTATCATTTTTAGGACAAACAATAGCCTTCTCTTCCAACGATTCTGCTGTCGGTCTTTCAAGTGCATGGCTGTCGTATATAAAGCCTATCAATTCCGCCAAACCATTTTCTGTATCTTCTATGCAATATTCATCTGGTATCTTAACCCATGATGCATTTTCTGGATCCATTTCATCTGGGTAGCCTGCTATACCATCACCGATACTTAGCAACCAGTTTGAGAATTCTCTTCTGACATCATCAACTTCAGTTGCAGGCGTTCGCCGATGCAAACGCATATTCTGGTGTAACAGTATGACTTGAAAGTGTCGCCAAAGGTATGACTCTGCTATAGATGCAGCTATTATCTCGCTCTTAGCTGCATGCTTTTTCACTGGTAGCGTTTGCCTAAAGTCCCCCCCTAATATAACTGTCTTCCTCCCGAACAAATAATCAGGCACATCTAATATATCCCTAAGTGTACGATCCAATGCCTCAAAGCACTTGCGATCATTCATTGGGGCTTCGTCCTAAATTATTAAATCTGTTTTAGTAAGCAATTCTGCCAACTGTGTATTTTTTTGACATTGCAGACCGAATTGTCAGTTAAATTTGGTGACAGCTTAAACCTTGAATGAGCTGTACGACCGGCCGGTAGAAGTAGAGACGCAATCCCGGAAGATGCGACCGCCAAAACTATCTTCCCCTGAGATCTCAATGCACACAAAATAGCCTTCCATATGAATGTCTTCCCTGTGCCACCATAACCATAAATGAATAAGAGTTCTTGAGTGCCGTTTAAAACCGACGCAATAACCCTATCGAATATCATACGTTGCTGTGGATTAAGCTGCGGGACAATGTGATCTCTCTTTTCTGCTAACCTCTCACGATTATAGTTCAGTTCCTCCATAACTAATCTGTTTGTCAGTATCCTTAGCAACCTGTCAGGGGGTTTTGGAAGAGAAAAACTGGCCAAAGACTTCCCGTAGAATGCTAACGATGCCTGTAACTCGTAAAGAGTACCACCTTTCAGTAGGTCTTCGCTGACATGCAGATTAGCTATATTTAGTAATTCCGATAACCTGTTGGGGATATCTTCGCACATATGTCGCCAATGGGACTCCCACAAAATAAGTGGCTGTGCTACATCACAGAAAATCAGTATTTGTACAAACATGTCTCTCAATTCTGAAGCGGTTGCTGATACAGCAGCTTCTTTCAAGGCCAATGACCATTCCTGGTCGTCTCCCAACAAACCCATGGCCCACGATGGGTTGATTAAAGTATCCCGTCCACTGTACGGATATGTGGGAATGAGGTACACCCTCTTTGATGGCATAACAACATTCTTCGAAAAAAAAGGTCGCCGCTTGCCGGGTGCACATATGTCAGTCTCCCTATGGAAGGCTTATTTCTGTTCTGCCTTGGTGACCAACTACGCGTATTCAATGAACCATACAAATTCCCCTGGAAATTGTAAGTAGGTAAGGGCCTACCACTGCGATGTAGCCGGTTGAATTCAAGCCACTCTGTTAGCGTTGTTCTTTTGCTGCTCGAGTTATTTGTGATACTTGTGAGAGTCTGCGAAGCTCTAAACGGTATTTTGCGGGAATGAGGTACACCCTCTTTGATGGCACAACAACATTCTTTGAAAAAAAAGGTCGCCGCTTGCCGGGTGCACATATGTCAGTCTCCCTATGGAAGGCTTATTTCTGTTCTGCCTTGGTAACCAACTACGCGTATTCAATGACCATACAAATTCCCCTAGAAATTGTAAATAGGTAAGGTGCCTACCACTGCGATGTAGCCGGTTGAATTCAAGCCACTCTGTTAGCGTTGTTCTTTTGCTTCTCGAGTTATTTGTGATACTTGTGAGAGTCTGCGAAGCTCTAAACGGTATTTGTTGCATGTTTTCAGCGTGCACGGTTAGAATTTGAACTGCGGGGTCTCTGCTATGAATATCAAATCCAAGTATTCGCCAGCAAGCCTCGTGCGGCCCGACGTACCTAACATCCATAAAGTTCCTTATTTCATCTATATGCACTGGAGGTCCGCTAGATGCAGATACACCAGCTGCAGATGACCCCGCAACTTGCCTTGGTTGACCGATTGGCCGTACTATTCTAGCCATAATTCTATCAGTTCCTTTGGATACGTATTTAAACAGGTATTTTATTAGCATCGTCCAGCCGCAGTATTCCACATTAATATGTGCATAGAATGCCATACATAACGTGCGATTATAAGGTACTACATACCCGTTATCCAACCTGACTCCTCGCCGAAATGTCCCTGACCCTATTTCACGCCTGCGATAATGCACATACCCTTTGCTGTCGGTATATGTATGCTCACAATATTCCTTTGGAAACTGCTTCTTACAACTATCACGTCCAACTGTACACGGAGCAGCAGGAAATGCACGACCACACGGTCCGTGCATCATCAGTTCAGAAATAACTCTGAATCCCTCGGGGTCTTCCACGTGGTTTGGAAGCTCAGCACTTATGTATCCATCTATCTCATTCTCTTGATTATTAGAAAGCCGTCGTTCAGTCCATAGTAATATATGGCAATGCGGAAGACCTCTTTTTTGAAACTCTACTGTATAAAGTACTGCAAAAAAATAATATAAAAGATAAACATCAGATTACAGAATATATATTATTTTGCGTAAACGGTGAAATGTATAAAGAAATAATAAACAGAGGGACCAAAAAAATTTTACCTGCAGCCACTCTGCCAAAAACCTGTTCCTCTCTAACGAACTTTATGAGTGCGTGAATCTTCCGTTCGAATACTCTATCTACAACATCAGGCCTGTCAGCGGTATTTAGCATTGGAAAAGCGGCCATATACTCTTGGATCTCTGGCCACTTCACATTGCAAGTGAAAGTGACAAAGAATGTCGGGTTCCCGTATACCCGACAGATGGCCAACGCGTCCAAGTAATGGCTGTACATGTAACGTGGCCCCCCTGTGAACGATGCCGGCAAGATAATGCGAGAATCAATGGCGTTACCATCTCGGTCTCCTCTGGAAATGGCATCGTAAATACCAGACAAATACTCGCTCCGTATATCATTCTGCTTACGCCTTATGAAATCTGTTCTATCTTGCTCAATAACACAGTATGCGTTTACAACGTATTGCTGAAAAAGTCTTCCAGCACGAGTTATCAAACTGTAGCTGCCAAGTCTGTCGAACATATGATATGCGTAATAAATCTTCAGTCATTTTTTTTCGTGTTGCGTATCAAAGGGGTCAGAATTCTTAAGCGTCAAGTTTAAGTGGTAGCCTTCCTCACCATAAATGAGAAGAAGGGGAAATTGTAACGCCATGTATTGTGGGTGCAACTTATTTACACTTTCAGGCTCTCTAGAATGCCGTTCTATCACAACATCATAATCTGTTGCACTCTCGGGGCCTCCGTCATACACAATGGCTCTTATGGTATCTGCAGTAGGCAATTCATACTGGTTGGCGCCAACCACACCAAACAACCAAATATGGAAAGTAGGTATATCTGCCTCGCGTAATTTGTCTCTTGCAGTCCTAAATAAACGAACCAACGCATTATTATCATCTAAAAACTCAATAAGCCCTTCGATAACATCTTCTCGTAGACTCTGCCTTTCATGCGGATCGAAATGGGAAAGCCTGTTCTGCACCTCATGCTCTGTGTCATAAATATACATCTGCAAGAATCGCGGAGTGTCATCGTTTGGTGGACAAAACCCACCTATCCAATGATAGATTTGCCCTGAAACTCTAAATACATACGGACCCCTGCCGGTGTTAATAGAATTGTCAATAGTTGCCCCAAAGGAAGTCATCGCGAACGTTTGATTGTAGGCACTTATGTTGTCCATGAAATGCCTGTCTGAAAACAAATCTATAATGTAGGCCGGATAATGGCGGTGCGTACGTAAAACTGCGCGACCTCCGACACAGCATCTTTGATATTGAGGAGCTGCTGAGGCTGGCAAACCGGTTCGTTTCTCTTCCAGCCAGAATGTTGCGTGACAATGCTGACATACTTGATCACATCTACCAAAATACTTGTACTCTATAGGTGCCCCTGTTAAGAAATTCAAAATGCACAGGTCTTAAAAAAACACAATACTTAACACATAGTGTAAATAAGGCTGACAAACAAAGAAGAAATAATAACCTTCTCGTTGTGGAGGAGCAATAGGTCCGTGTGCTGGTAAGTTGTTGGAGTTCACGCCATGTGCTTGTTCTACAAACAACCAGTGAAAACAAATTAATTGCGACTTTTACATAGTCAAGGCAGCTGCATCAATGTAAGTTCTAATCCCTTATTAATACTAATACAACCGATATCGAGAAATAATTACGGTTGCAGTAACTTATAATTAGAAAATGCCTAGTTGTATGATTTCTGTTTTCGTGAAAATAAACCTACCTAGATATGGTACACAACCATCTATGATATCCAAAACCCATTAGATACAACTTTAGTTAAAGGTAAGTTCTAATCCCTTATTGCAGTAACTTATAATTAGAAAATACCTAGTTGTGTGATTACTGCCTTAGTAAAAATAAACCTACCTGAATACAATACACAACTATCTATGATATCCAAAGCCCATTAGATACATCTTTAGTTAAAGGAATCTAGAAGACATTATACCTAATTAAAATTATTTGACCGAGACTAAAGTATATAGCCATGAATAAACTCGCATTCAGGTAGCATGATGCATGACCATTTATGTTATTCAGGAAATCTCGACATTTAATAATTATAGACATCAGCAATAAGTATTATAATAGCAAAGCACTATCATACAGAATAGGCAACAAATATGCATGTAGCCACTGTATAATTATTGATAATGAAACCTTAATTACTGACCAGAATAAATCGCAGGCAACAACATGTAACGAACACCAAATAAGATGCATCATACGTACCAGCGTTCCCACGCTGGCGATTAACAGGCTCCCGGGCAACACCTAAAAAGAACAGACAACCACTTAAGTTATAACCCGTCGACATATAATGTAATTAAGATGTGGCTATCAATATACGATGTAACCAACTATAGTCGTAGGCAAATTTGTTAGTAAGAAAAACGCCACGTTATGCCACTCAACTAAGAAACAGTGCAATATATGATGCATACCACTATGCATTGGTCCCCTGGAGGCTGATGCATTGGATATACCTGAAAAAAATATTATCATTAGCATAATAAAAACATACAAAGAAGCCACAAACATTAGAATATTTTACATCAGACTTAGGCAAACATATATATTACGTTGTCTGATTCTTCTTGTTGCAGCCGTCAAAATTTGTGCCGGAGCCATATTGACATTAGATGTAACTGAAATAAAGCATGGCATAAATAAATAAGCAAATCAATACAACCAACGTAAACAATTTACGGTACTAACAGAAAAGTAGAATGGATATATAATGATACGCCATACCAGCAGCAGAAAAGTCTAGTACCATAGGAGTCACAGATGACCCGTCCCCTATACGAAAGGCAGCCTGACTTGTAGATGACCCTGCACGAAAACAACAGAGTTACAATAACTAACAACACAGCAGAAAATGGGAAACAACACAAACAGTTTGAAAAGAATAATAAACCTTCATAACCAGCCGAATACTGAGTATTATCCGAAACCCTTGGCAGAATATTGCTGATTGTAAATGTTGAAACTAAGCCATCTACTGTTGTTACTTGTACAGGCATAGAAGCGGCAGACCCCTGATAGACTGGAAAAGCAGCGACTGAACACCCAGAATTAGTAGACAACATATCTGGATTGTTAACCAAAAGAGGCTCCTCACAATACTGAGCTGAACTTTGAGAAGCATCACCAACCACCTGCTCGGAATCTTCCACAACCATGCCTCCAGCACTCTTATTTGATATAGCTTTTCTTTTTATTTTCATATTGTGTAAACGTAGAAACAAAAGATGTACACGCACATACAACAAACAACCACAAAAGTGCACAACCTAGACTACGTAAATTTAACGGAGCTCAACAACACATAACACACATAGCATAAAAACACAGCATGAAACAAACTGGAAACATATGTATGCAGAAGCAACAGATAACATAAAAAGCAGGCGTCAAAAGAAGACGCAGAAAAAAACACCCAACCTTGTTTACCAAAAGGCTTGAGACAAAAAATAATCGGAAAACTTAGAAAGGCGTGAGAGAGAAGCGGTGATAGTTATCACTAAGAGGTACTTAAAATAACAACATAAAATAAAGTTGCATAATACAGAAAAACACATACGCTAATGAAATAACATGACAATTCGTGGATCAAAATAAGCCCAAAGCTAAAGCCCAAAAAGAAATTATTTTTTATGGTCATCAACCTAAATAGTATATATAGAAAATTGTTAATTTGTTATGGTTTTTCTAATTCTCACACTATAATCGCAAATCAGCCTCACGAAATAGATTAAAATAGCAGCCCGATCTAGTGCAGTTCGACGTGCTCATGTTATCTTTTCATATGTAAATTATTCGCTCTTTACAAACACTGCTACCAAACGATCATTTGTTTGATACAGATCTCCAACAACTTTAACCTATTATACTTGCTAATTGAACTATTCATCAGTGTCTACAAACAAAAGTAAGGTTATTGATCGACTCAAACCTTCCGTTTCCTTCTCTAGTAAAATTGAAATGCTGTAAGCATCTTAATGCACTATATATGCACAGGACTTTTGATCCTACTCGTTTGACTTTTTATCACCCATTTGGCTCATTTTACAAGTAGTTACAGTTTGTAATTCTAATCTTTTGGCTCTTTAGAGACTTAAACGCATATTGAATTATTGATCCATCATGAGATTACTCATATAATTATATGATGCTGTTAGCGGAACCTTTCTATACATTTTTTTTTTACGGCAATTGTGGCTACATGGCCCCTAGCCCAGAAGGCGTAGCGAGCCCACACAACCAGGTTGGGTCCAGCCCATAAGACAATGACACCCTTCCTTTTACGCACGCGGGAAGAAACCCCTATCGCACTAGACAAAACACGAACTTGAAACCTTGCCTAGGAGGGTAAAACCTCCATACCACTAGACCAGAGGCCCATTGGTCCTTTCTATACATTTTTATTACTATTAGAAGGTTTTACAAAATCAAGATTGAGTAAAAATATTAGAGGAACTTGTTAATACAAATAATGTCAAAAACGTTATTCGCAATATTCGATCTTCTTGTGTTTTGATAATCACAAAATATAAAGACATGTTACAAAAAGTTATGGTTAATAAGTTTTTAATCGAAGAAACTTGTTTCTTCCACGTAGCTACTTCAACGTCATTTCAGGTATGAACAAACTTTATACCGTCATTAGTTAAGTGATCAAAAAAAATTATTTTCTTCTGAACTTACATTTTTAAGTTTGACAAAACATTTTCACAAAAGTATTTTTGTGTTTTTAAAGAAATGTTTTATTAAGAAAATATATTCAAAATTCAAATTTTTAACAGCTATATTTTCCCCCAAAACATTTGAGTTTTCACTAGATAAGTTTTCACCACATCAGGACAAAAATGGGAGCGTCTATCGGGACGGTCCTTTAAAGTGGTTGCGGTCCCTTAGTGATAAAGGACCATCGCCTATTTAAGGGACCGCCAGCTCCTTCCTGTCGTGTATAAATACTGAACTGTTCCTTTTCATAAAATAAGGTCTTCCTCATACAAAAACTGTCTGTTTTATTTTTCTTTCTTCTTTGATCACTATAACATGTCGGTATATGTTTATAAGTGATTTTCTCTTCCGCAAAGGGCAAGAGAAGAACTCTCGACGTAGATGAAGATTCGAGATGTTATAGGAGTCCACACGCAAACGTAACATGTGTTACGGTTCTAGTCTTCCCTCTATTGTATTCTTGTAAATATTGTAAATACTTTCGACTTGTGTGTGAGTCGAGGATGGAGTTATGTGTGTGAACTTGGAAGAAGATGAAGATCCAAGAAGTCTTGTAACTAGATTAGTTCATGTATTTTTTTTGAGGAGAGTGGTGTCCTAGTGTGTAGGTTAGGACTTAGTTGAGTCGTTGTGTGAAGGCTTGGATCGGGTGATGATCCAAGTATGTCTTAGTGTGAAGGTTTAGATCAGGTGATGATTAAGTGTGTCTCTAGTGTGAAGGCTTGGATTGGGTGAAGATCCAAGTATGCTATTTGTGTGAAGGCTTGGATTGGGTGAAGATCCAAGTTGGACAAGAGTGCTTGTTCGTGTGGCCACGTGGGCCTTGGAGTAGATTGTTTCTAGCTACGATTAGAACTCGATATTCCGCTTAGTGTCGTTAAACCTTGTGTAAGCTTGTGTACGGATTGCTCCGCCTGAAGGAGTGTGTTGATATAGTGATTGATAACTATCGAGTGTGGTACTCGGGGAGTGGAGTAGGACGAAGGAGTGAGCTTCGTGTCGAACCACTATAAATCGCCGCGGCTCTTTGGTTGTGTTCTTTCCTTACTCTTTACATCACTTGTTTATTTATATTTGTTTGTAGCTTAATAGATATCACATAACAAGTAGAATTCAACAAGTTTGCAAAAGAATATTAACCAGACCTAAAAATGGAGAAACATTTTAGCAAGTAAAAAGAAGCGGTGAAACTATTCAACCCCCCCCCCCTTCTAGTTTCTACAATTAGTATCAGAGACAGGTTATCAAGATCTTTAGAGTATACTGTACTCTAAAACTTGAATCGATCAATGGAGTCTGAAAGATATCTAGAAGGGAGTTATTTGAATGAGCCACCATTTATCGAAAATGAAAATTTTGTCATTTGAAAAAATGAATTCAAAAGTTATGTGAAATCAATAGATCATGATCTTCGGCATGAAATTTCAATTGGTGATTTTCAACCAATGAAAGCAAACTTCGAAAATCAAAATTTCATAAGAAACTTGTGCAATACATTGAAACAAAAATATAGATATATAAAGCTTTGCTGAAAATTGATTTTGATAAAACAATTTTTATGTCAAGTGGCAAATGACATATGGAAAAATATTTTAAAAGTTCATCAATGGAATGTTCAAAGCCAAAGATGATGAAACTAAATTATTTGAAAATCATTTAGTTGAAGAAGATGTATGTACTACTAGTTCGAATGTTTTTGTTGTAGGTAATGTTGCCGACAAGGATCACATAAGCAACTTTGTTAATGCACTAATCTACAAGTCTTGAAGTGATGCCGATGAAGAAGACTTTGTGCATCAAGTGGTTGATTTGTCGAGTGAGTGTCATCAAGTCTTGCATCACATACAACACATGTTATGGTAGTGTGTTATTGAGGATAGCTAGAGGCCAAGGTAAGTTTTCTTACAACCGTGACTATTACGCTTGCTATTTGAGTGTTTGTTACATGCTTACGTGACTATGTGATTAACTGTTACTCGCTTGCATGCTAGATAATATTTTTATGCTAATATGTGCTATATGTGAGAATTAGACGTTATGTCTAAACGCTTATCCTCCTTTCGATTCAAGCAAATTATTTGGAAAAATAATGGTCTTACCACAACCATTATTAATATTGATTTTTTCGTCAATCAATCACTATAGACGATGCATACTCGTTTCGCTCTTTATCTTTTCTCTAGTTCTCGTCTATGAATTTTCTTGGGATTTACATGATTGACTTCTAGCTTTCTCGATGCAAGTCTCGTTCTTGAGCCTCATCTCACGCAAAACTCTTCCACTTCTTCTGTTTCGACTCAGATTCCACTCCCTATTCAAGCGTATCGAGTCTTTTCTTTTTCTTCTGTCTCGATTCTATTCCATACCCATTCCTTAGCCTGCTCGTGCGTATTGATTCTACTACGTGTCCAAAAATACAAAGAGTTATGTTTTAAAACTATATTGAACCAAAGACTTTTCATAACAACCAAAACACCAAAAACCGTCAAAATCTCGAAACTTTCTGCCGGCGGTCCCTTATCGACTGGCGGTCCCATATCGATAAAGGACCTTCCAGTTATTTTGGCCTACACCCTGTTTTTCCTACTGCAGATCATCTAAAACTAAACCCAAACACTCCCCTTTGCTATAGAAGTAACGAAAACTCGACCTTACACCCAAATTCTTACTCACCTAAAATCATAGTAATTCAAGGTTTTCAAATTCAAGATCATCAATCACTTGTACCCACTAATCACTCTATTGTAAGTTAATTTCTTCAATTTCATCTAATTAATTCGCAATTGAATTATTAGGGTTCATATGAACATAATATTAAAATTTGGGGATTCTCATTTCTTTGCAAAATTAACAACAATTGAAAGTAAATCTCAACAATGTATCACTAACAACACGTGAATTAACAGATTAATTAATCTAATTTGTAAGTTTTGGAAATGGGTCAAATATGAGATCATCCCCAATTTGAATTTGCTGTTGTTAATCTTGTTTAATAACGTAACAAAAACGTAGTTATTCGTTGTTAATACATGTCAGAAACGTTTTCATAACCATGCAACAAAATGAATCAGGAATTTCAAAATTAAAATGTATTATGGTATAAAGGGGTGTTTGGGATAAGCATAAAAATTAATGTCTAGCTAACTTAATGTTAATTTCATATAGGTACGACCATGCCTCACATATTTGATAATGATCTTCATCGTACACATTCATATATACTAAAAATCTCTTTAGAACCCTATCTACCAACCGACTCTGTTCAAAGCTTCAAAGACGTTGAGTCTCGTTACATTCATGAAGGTCGAATTATCGATCATTCATATGTAACTCAGGAACATATTGAAAGAGCCTTTCAACCAATAGGTTTTGACTGTCTACTCACTATCAATGAACACATTTGTCCACGTTTTATATTAGAACTCTTTCGTGAAATTAAGGTCAAACGTATTCATGACAACTCAATATATCTTACCTTTTGTATAAGCCACTATGGCTTCTCTTTTTCACTTGAGGAATGCACTCAGATTCTTGGTATTCCATGCCATGGGCAATGTGCCTATTCAGAAGATCCTGAGTTAAATTCCCTAGTTAAGGAACGTGAATGTGAAGGACCTTATGTCACCTACATTCCCTCTCAAACTGACCTAATCAATTCACTTTGCAACTCTTCCGACACTTTCTATCCTAATAAAATCCGTGTCTGTGAACTCCGCCAATTTCTCCAACCCATGGTGGTCATCCTGCGAGAAAACGCACTGGGTCTAGGAAAAGATCGCAATTGCATACCAGCATGTGTGGTACATATGCTTTATTGCATTCTCACTAGACAACCGTACAATCTCGCTTATCTCTTCGCTATTCAATTTATGCATCTCAAGGATGATGACAGTAAGTCAATGCCCTATGGGATGTTCTTAACCCGTTTCTATCACTACTTCATGAGAACTTATCCCCACCTTCAAAATGATCAATACAACCTTGTTTTCGGATTCTTAGAACCAATAACGGGACATCAAATCACACAATTCATTGGACCCTAAAGGATGAGACGCATCGAAGATGATTGAAGTCAACAATTGTGTTTTTGTTGAAATGAAATTAATTGCTATGATGTATTATTTGACTTTGAATGCTATGTATGACTTTTATTAATGATGTAATTGAACTAATCTTATATTGGTTGTTTATTGGTATTCTTACAAGATTTAGCTTTGTAAAATTCTGAAAATGTTTAAGATACCTACATGTTACAGAAATGAGAAACTAGGCAAAATTCTGCGAACCCACTGCCGGCGGTCCTTTATCAACCTGGCGGTCCTCCAGTGATACAGGACCGTCTGTGATTTAACGGACCGTCCCTCTGGGATCTCGGGTTATTGCACTGTTTTCTTCCTTTCTGCAATCCTAAACCTATTGCATGATTATCACCACCTTACCATGTTTAGATAAACAATTCTAAGTGCTAAATATTTCCTAATGCATGCTTTGCCCAAGCCATAACCATGCTTGATTATTTAACCACCTTTCCTCATCTTCAACCTCATTACAATCACCTCCCATTTCATCTTCATCACCTACAATGGCATCATCTTCCACCTCCTTGCCAACCACAAACAAAAGACCCATAACCTCACTCAATTCACAACCACCAAACAAAAGGCCTAAAATCAAAATCATTCCACCACAAACCAGCTTCATTGATCTTACACTCTATAACACCACTCCATCTCCAAAGTCACCACCATCCTCACCTCAAACACCAAGTGCACCACTCAAAACACCATCCACCAATAGAGCATCCTACTCTTCATCAAAGCCATCCTCTAGCTCAAAGCCAACCACATCACCTTTCTCATCATTCATCAAAAACTTGTCACCCTTGCTCACTCAATCTAGCTCGGGTACTTACACTCCGTTTGTGAGTAATCAACCATCATCTCCTACTTTCTCTAGCTCTCCACCAAGAAACTCACATCCTCTTCCAACAAACTCACCAAATCATACCACCACATCACCAAACGGGCCTTTGGAAAACATTCCTCCCACTCCACCATCATCTCCAACCCTTGGGAATCATCTTCCTTACTACTTTGTGAACAACCACACCGTTGGATGTGCACGTTGCTTTCACAACTTTCATCTCATTACCTCTCTAAGAGATGAACTCCACATCATGTTTGGCCACATTTAGTTTCTTCTTGCTCAACAAAATGTGCAACCAACTCCCATTTCCACTATGCCACCTTCGGCTCTACCTTCATCCTAACCATCATCCTCTCCACCCTCTAACTAGATATCTTCAAATGTATAATTAAGAATAATCAAGTTGTTGAATCTATATAACCTTGATAGATCTTGTAGCTCTCGTTGATCGTTAGCAGTGTCTATGTAATCACAAACACTCTAATAGAGAATCTCCAAAGCTTGTACTCTAATGCGGAAAACAAATACAAGCATAAACAATAAATACTAAGAACACTTAATCCTCTATGGATTATATATTGAAAACTTGTAAACTCGTTCGTTACATCAAACATAAACTTGTGTTCCTTTTATAGACAAGGAACCCTAACCTAAACCGTTTTACTAGAAATGTATCTTCTATAAACTTTAAATAATATGCATTATCTTTTCCTAATATAACTCATGCATATCCTAATTACATTACATAATACGCGGTTTTATTAGCAACCATCAGTGGAATTCACACTCAGCAGAATTCCCAACAATCCTCCCCTAATCTTGAATTTGACCTGAGTTAAGTTCAAGATTTCTTGATAGATCGTTAAACATAGCACACTAGAGGATTGGCTTCAAACATCAGCAGCAAAGAATCAAAAAAATAACATCTCTATGATGAATAAGCTGGAAACACAATATCTTTGCAGCAACATATGACAACTGATACATCAAAACAGATTAGTTTCATACTATTCTCATCACATCCAGGTGTATGAACTCCTGTGAGAGGTGAGTCATTGAAAATAATGGATTTGATGTCTCTTTACCAATAGCCATTACTACTGGAGTAGCCAAATGTTTAACTTCGAAAACTATGGTACACTGATAACCATATGATTTTTAGTAAATCATCAACTATAAACGGATTTGAGTTGTCTTTACCTGTAGCCGTTTGCTCAGGACTAGCCAATTCTTAAAGGAAACACCCTTGGTGAATTGATAACCAATATGGATTTCCACTGCCTTTACCACAAGCCATATACTTATGGGCTAGTCAATTCTTAGGATATTCAGAGAATAAGATCCATGGTGAATTGATGACCATTTCAACTCTCAGCAATTAAGCATGGGTGAGTTGAGTACCCTATGATTTTTGGCAAACCATTACAGCCATCAACAGATTTGATTAGTCTTTACCAAAGCTGTACCCTTTGGACTAGCCAACTCTTTAATGGACACAAGTCACATCTGGTGAGTTGATAACCATCAACAGAGTTACTATACAACAAATCTGCAATTAGTACATTTATTTTATTTTTTTTTTATTTATTTTTTTTTTACTAAAATAAAAGAATAAACAAAATATACAACAATTACCCCAAAGAAGCATCAATGGTGACCCCATGCTGTGCTTTCATACCCATTTTGAACTGAATACAACTCCTTATAGCTATAACCAATTGCTCAGCATGAGTCATGTCATTGCCACACACATCATAAGGAACTAGCAGCTTCATCTCCAACATTTGATTCAGAATCCTTAAAGAGATGGGAAAGTAATCTCAGCACACATGTAGAGAACCTTGACAGCATCAGTAGACAATACATGAACATTGGGTAGAGGATAAAACTTCCAATTAGAAACCTCCCATCTTGACTGTCCCAACCAAACATCAAAACCTCTACTAAGATGAAAATTGGAATCAAACAACAAAGTCAAATCACCTTTCAAATGCATACCACTCCCAGTAGGTTGTGTGTTCTTATAATAGGAGGTAACCCAAGAATACAACTTCAGCAGATCCTGTCTATCCACAAAAGTTAAAATTTCACTCAGAAAAGAGAAATATTTAACTGTCCCATCTGCTCTGTGGATAACATTAATATCCTGATCCTTGTATTGAACTGGATGAACCTCCCAACTAACCAAAGGAACATGAGGAATAGGATCTTCACCATCATCTTCCTCAACCTCAATATATTCTGAAGCATCTAAGGGAGTAACCAAACTAGTAGGAGGCCTCTTTCTACCTTGAGTCTTCCTTCTTGTAGCAGTAAAAGTATGACTAATTGTTGTAATATGATGATGTCTTAGTTATGTGATGATTATGAATGGTGTTGTATGTTTTCCATGCATGAATGAATGAATGATTATGCTTTGAATTATGTTAACATGTTGTGATGTTTGTCATGGTTGACTTGAAAATGGACTAAAAATATTCAATCTTAAAAATAGGAAGTTACTAAAAACACAACACATCTGCCAACCAGGATGCCTACTGCCGGCGGTCCTTTATTGGATTGGCTGTCCTCATTCAATAAGGGACCGTCCCCCCATTTACGGGACCGTCCCAAGTAGGAGCTAACATTCAGATTTTTTTCTCTTATTCTCTATTTGATTCATGCTCTATCTAATTGATTTCACCATTCTATCTATCTTATTTCTCCATACTCTTTTATATATATATCTCTATATTATATATAACAGGAGGCATATGACGTCATTAATGCCGCCTCATTGCCCAGTAATTCATTATCAGCCATGTCATCAGCCATGTAAGCACATCGTCGCCATGTAAGCAATTTTTTAAATTTAATTTATTTGCATTTTCTATGTCATCACAAATTAATGCCACCTGACGTGATCAAGATTTTTTTTTTTAATTTTTTTTTCCGGATTTAATGTGTTTAAAAATTATGTTGACAGGATTCGAACCTAGGATGTTTTGCTATATTAATATATATCCTTACCACTAGAGCAAGTGAATTTTTGATTTATATTTTGCAAAACCATAAATATAATGTTCAGCACAAAATTAATATAGGATTTTTATTCTAGGGAATTATATAAGAAGATATACATATAATCCGGATTTATAATATGTTTTGATTAAAAATTCACGTAAGAAAAAAATTTACTCCTCCTTTTTATCAAAACCCTAATAATCCATTATGTCGAATAATTTTTCTCTTTTCCTGAAAACCCTAATATGTTCATGTATCCTATTCAATTTGATTTACGCTAAAAACCGTATTTTCTTTTTAACGATTCACATATTTATATTATGAATACTTTTTGTTTTGTAGAACTTCCTATCTACAATTTTTTTTTTTTTTTTTTTTTTTTATCTTCACTGTATAATATGATTTTCTGTATGGCAGACAAACGACCATCATACCCCAAAAGGATATGGTAGGAGACGGAGGGATGTTGCAGCTCGATCTATGCAGCGTTGGCACTCCCACGTCTCTTAGGTTTTGGTGAGATTAGTAAGCTAATCCTTCAATTGAGTTCAGCATGCATGGTAATTTGACACACATCAATTGAGTTCTGCGAAAGCTTTACGAACTGAAACATCTAGGCAGTAAGGCTCAAGTAAGAAGCTTAGCTATGGCATCATGGTTGGTTTTAGTTACACAAGCTGATGGTGCATTCATTCTGCACAAGCATATGATTTTAGATACTATTTGTTTAACTAATAATACTTTGGTCCAGAATAGTAGCACTCACCTTAAATATCTTTGTAATGTATATGCTCCATTTTCTCAAAATGTTACTCACTTGGTTTTTTACTTTATGATATATTTCTTTATGCTTCATACTTTTTCAGTATTGAATCCGTCTTTTGTATGAGCACAAAGTATGGCAACAAAGAGAGAAAAGTGGCCAAGGTAATGGATTCATCCATATATTCTTTGGATAGCCGTTGTAAGCAATTCTTATAAAAGGACTGAATCGAGGTCACGAAAACAATTCACCCAGTTACTAGGTTTGTACTCTAATGAGTACTTATGCATATTGTAGCATTTAATCTATCTGTTGTAGCATTTAATCTATCTGATACATTTGGTTTTGAACAGAGGTGGGATGAATGGATATATATCACTTTGAGTTGGAAATCCATTAATTTTAATTATAGTACCTTGAGTTGGATATATATCACTTTGTGTTTTATATAACACTGACATGCCATCGATCGTTTTCATTGTAGGTTTAAATGTAGGACTACAAGCGTTTGCAGCTGCTCGCACGGAATTTCCAGCCACAAGCAGTCACACACTCTAAGGTTATTTCAACATTATTATTTTTTTGTATTTTAAATATTGGGGTCCATAACCTTCCATTCATGATGCCTACTCATGATATCTTTTATTTTGTTAACCTTTTTGCAGGATAGGTTGTGGCAATTAGAGATTATGTATATATAGAATAGATAAAACTTTCATGTCATATATGAAGGAGTTAGTCACATACAGAGATTATCTCGAAATTTGTATCTAGAATGGCTTATAGTTGTTGGAGTTTGTGCTAATCTGGGTTGCATCTCGTTGCCTAATGCATGTGACTTTGGTGGTTGATTTTCCCCCTGTCAGGGATCGCACTACGACATATCTGGCAGAATCCGCAAGAATCACGCTCCTTACTATCTGGAGGTGCCTACCTACAGCTACTAACAGTCAACATATAAGTTAACTTTTCTATTGTAGGAGGTTTGATTCACTTACACGATGGGAGACCTCAACCTCTTTAGTATGTAGTCAATGCAGCCTTCTTGGCTACTTTATTTTATGTAGCAACTATCTTGAGACTGTTGTTCTTAGTTTACAGTTAGGTATGAGGTGCATGGAACCTATTGACCAGGGCAAGCTTCACTCTTCCATGGGTAGATATCAATCAATAAAATAGTTCTGGGCATTTTATCCAAAATTCTTCAGTTTTTTTAGCTGGACGACGTTTCAAGAATAAGCTCAACTTCAAGCATGATTTCAGGGGAGCTAGCCAAGCGTCAAATGTGCTCCTAATAACATCAGGCCCACAACGGTCGAGAATTCCAGTGAGCCTCGCCCTCTACTCATTACAACAAAATGGATTATGTGACATCACCGGACTCTAAAGCTTCATTGCATCAGTTGGTACTTGCGGCAGTTCTTTTAGCATAAATATGTGCATTTATTGACCGCATTAGATGTGCCAAATGTCCATTTTCTGATGGTGTTATGCCCATGGAAAAACTCTTTGTACTCCTGTTAAAGCAACTCAGTGGCTGATGTAATAATGTTGGGATGACAGCACACAAATCAGCTACTGTTCGTGATGATACTTTGTCCAATTTAAGAGATGTTCTTTCTCTATTGGAGCTGTTGGCATCTAACCAAATAGCCAAGTGAGTCAACTTGCTGAATATGTGATGCTTCACTTAAAACTAATGTAAGTCAATCAACTCCTTTAACTACTATCATCACCAGAGGTCTGATAGTAGTATCAATAAACTTTGTAAAACTCCTTTTCAAATAAATAACCAGTTAATAAGCTATGTTCTTTTTTTAAATCTTATAAGCAGGTTATATTAAGTTGATTAAAACATCCCTTTTGATATTTTCATCAGCAAAATGAAATGAACATTTACTTAGATCTTATATTTTTAAGCATATAAGCACTTTATAATAAGCTATCCATAACACCCCATTTGATCTTTACTAGGAACCCAAGCACGGGTGAGAACAAGCTATACGGGGAGTTCCTAATCAATGCTCAGGTAAAATATTAAATCTTTAAATAGCACTATTTTATCAGTTTACTTATAACTATAAGTTTTACTTGACCCAATTGAGGTAAAACATAACCTATATGGACTGATTTCATTAGTAAATGGGACTAAAGTGCCACTTATAACACAGTACCAATAGTTGGTTAAATAGTAATTTTGAACAGAGGGAAGACGTCATTAGAATGACACAAGATATTGTCACCATGAAGAATTATATGCCCGAAGCATACAAAGAGGTCATCGAGAACTGTGAGATCTTAGAGCGACACTACAAAGACATGATGGTAATTATCAAAAAAATCTTACTTATTGATTTATATTTTGAGATTGGAAAATGTGACAATATTTTAGTATTTTCGCACAGGGTATTGAATTCACCATTATAGAAAATAGATTTTGGATGTTGTCATGTCGATCAGGGAAGTATACTGATCGACTAATTGTGTTTAATTAGTGTTGTTGATTTACTCTGATTAAGTTTTGCTTCTATTTAGGATGTGAGTGTTCTCTCTGAGTGAAGTCTTTATTCTCAAATACGCGGGTTGATATTGTAAGTTTTTTGAAATTACGCATACAGTGGTTTTGTTCTAAGAGTGTTTTTGAGATTGTTCATTTGAGTGCGTCAATGATTATTTCCTAATTAAACTGAAACACACTCACTATAATGCGTTATTACGAATGAACAAGTTACTATGCACTGTTACATATACTAAAAAGAAATATGTTAATATGTCTATTGTGTTAAAGATTATTTGTGAGTCCGAGTTTGTGTTACCACCTATCCGTATTTGCCCAAGGGTGTTTCAGTTTTATTCATTCTAAAAATATTTTATGATGTGGTTACAGGGATACCATCAGTGTCGCTGGAGCTATGACTTTGATTTGCGAGTTCGTAAGGTATGTTAAACTTTGCTAGATGTGACAAACGTTTATTATTGTGAACATATGATTTTAAGTTCCTTTATAGTGCACAGATTGCGAATATATTTAGGGATAAAGGTATACCTTGTGATGTCGTATGGATGGATGTTGATCACATTTGATCAGGTATATCTTGAATTAGAATGCATCTCATTTTCCAACTAATGCACTTTAAAATTGTTTTAGGAGAATTATACATCAGTCCAACTAATGTTATTTTATCATTTCTTTAATATGATTTATGTTTCCAACAACAACCAAATTCAAGTTTATATTACTGTAAAAAGGAAAATATAAAGTAAGGCTTGGGTCAAGTGGTCAACACCATTGCCTCTGAAGACAGATGTCAAAGTTTTTCTCATATTTGATAAACGTTTGTTTTTTTCGTTATTAATGCAATCAATAAATAATTTGGTATGTTTATAGCTTATTTTTGTTAACTTTAGTTTTTTAACGATATCCATAAGGCATGTTCGTCCATCGGCCGGGCTATGCTTTTGATACTTTGTTCATGCGTATCACTTTGAAACCTTTTTTTTCCTCCCATATTCGATAACCTTTTATTTCTTTTCATTCTTAATGCATTCAATAAAAATTTGGCACATTTATAGCTTATTTTTCGTAACTTTAGCTTTTAAACGATGTCGCCCATTGTACAAATTTGGTATGTTTATAGTTTATTTTTTGTTAACTTTAGTTTTTAAACGATGCTCGCCATTGGGCGGGCTATGCTTTCATACTTTGTTCTCACCTACCACTTTGAAAATTATTTTTTTGCATATTCGATAACCGTTTATTTATCTTCGTTCTTAATGCATTCAAATAAAAAAATTGGTATGTTTACAGCTTATTTTTCGTTACTTATTTTTTCCAACGATATTCATAAGTCTACAGCTCCTTTGAAAACCACCTATGTTTTAAAATGTAATTCTACTATATTAAATAATATTGAATTGCTTAAATTCATATTAAAGTTCCTTCAATTATTACCTACGGAGTATGTTTTAAAATGTAATTTTACTACCATTACTTCACTATAGAAAAATATTCGAACGATATTTATAAGTCATGCCCGCCCATCGGGCGGGCTTTGAAAGCTAGTATATATANTTAGGTTTTTAGTAATAGTAGTTTAGGTTTATGGCGGGTTTGGTCCCTCTAGTATTTAGTTTTACAAACTAATGGAAAATAAACTACTATTTTTCTTAAATCTCTCCCGACACATGTGTTTATAAAATTTATAAGGACATCGGTCGCCACACAAAATCATTTTTAGTATCCACAGTTCGCTTTTAAAACAATTCCTCGTAAGTTGAAATAGTTTGTTTGGTAAATAAAATCACCTCAAAACGTTTCGTCATTCCCGACTCACAAAAACTAACTCAAATGCTTAGAACGAAACAATTGTAACCGCTACTTATCAAATGCTCATTTTATTAGGGTTCCCATTGCCAAAGTCAAGTAGTGCTTATAACGAAGAACTTAGATAGCCAAATTAGTACGTAACGAAGTAAACGCTTTCCAAAATTTCAAACTTTCTAACGAAATTCTTATAACTCAATAAAATCATCGATAACTCAATTCTTACGTTTATAAAAATGTAATGCGGTGAATTTGAAAAGTGTCCCGAAATTACCAGTTGTCACAGCCTCCCGAAATTTCCCGATAACGATGGCGCAAATAGACGAGGATACTTCCTCCGAAATTCATCTTCGCGCTCCCACGTAAATTCCGGTCCATGACGAGAGTTCCAACGAACTTTGAGGAGCGGAATTCGACTACGTTTCAAACGTTTGATTTCACGATCCAAGATCTCAATAGGTTCCTCAACGAAGTTTAGTTTTTCATCCACACGGATTTCCTTCACAGGAATTACTACGGTCTCATCCGAAAGACATTTTTTCAAATTACTCACGTGAAACACATCATGAACACTACTCAATTCCTGAGGTAATTCCAATCGATAAGCCACCGGTCCAATCCTATCTAGGACGGTAAACGGACCAATGTAGCGGGGGTTAAGTTTTCCACGTTTTCCAAAACGTATCACGCCTTTCCAAGGGGAGATCTTTAACATGACTCGGTCTCCGACTTAGAACTCTAGAGGCTTTCGTCTCTTGTCGGCATAACTTTTCTGACGGTCTCGAGCGGTTTGTAAACGTTCACGAATCTGAATGATCTTCTCGGTAGTCTCCTGAATGAGTTCGGGGCCTGTAA
>LBNU01026903.1:0-10892 GCA_014162995.1 Artemisia annua | reverse complement strand
TATAAGTGAAGTAGGTAAAAGTCTAATCATGATGACAAAAAAAAATGTGTAAGGAATTTTATTTTGCCTTTTTTTCATGACACATATTTTTCACAAAAGTGTCATTAAAATCTCAAAATTGTGACTTTTTGCCCACACCTTTTAAAAAATGCCATTAAAGGGTTACATTCAATGACACTTTTTTGTGTCATTAGAACCACTAGTCACTAAAATCCAATTTCTATTCTATAGACATCACTAAATGTCCATTTAAAATTAATCAATAATTATCAGTTTGAGACATAATTAAAAATCATATCTACCTGAGTGAAACCTTTTACACCATTTCTCTCAATCTTAACATCTAGAGTCGGGTCATCAGCAATCTGCAACAACAAATCAACCATGTCATTCGGGACAAAACTCCCCCCTTCCGCCTTTCTCCTTGCTTCGTGCTCGTTCAACACATGTTCAAGAAACCGATCAAACTTCTTGCTTAAGGCCTTCATCCTTTTAACATAACCTTGAAGATCCATGAAACCTATCCATGGTATCCAATCTCCAATATTAAGCACCCCACTCAACAAAAATAACTCATCCAACATCTTCTTAAACTCATACACGGTCAACCCTAGCTTCCTGGCCTCAGATTCATCTAAATATCTCCTTCCCACCACTATCCGACAAATCACATTGAAACTCACATTTGACAACAATTGTTTCAACACAATCGGCCCACCACACGACTTGTGAAGCTCCTTCAAAAGCGACTTTGTCTCCTCCACTCGAATGTACTCGTAGGAATCCAATCTTTTCACACTAAACAACTCTATATTAAACATTTTACGTGCTTGTCGCCAATAAGGCCCATAAGGGGACCATGTCATGTCCGAGTAATTATAAGTGGTGTATTTTCCAGCAGCGGTTTTAGGACGACAAACAAAGTTGACGTCCATAGTTTTCAAGATGACTTTAGCCATCTCAACTGAGGAGCCAACGACGACGCTTTTGGAACCAAATTTGAGGTGCATGATCTGGCCGTATTTTTGGGCCAAATCATGTATGGAATGGTGAGGAAGTGATCCAATGAGGTTGAAGTTGCCGATGATGGGCCATGGTTTTGGGCCTGGAGGTAGGTTGAGCCTGGTGGTGGGACGACGGAGGTGGCAGGCAAAGAGGAGGAGCGCCACCGTGGCTAGCCATGCAACTACAGTATAAATACTAATTGCATATTGTTCCATTTTATTGTACTTCAAATAATGGTGATGAAATAAGTGTTGAATGGTGGTGTACTTTTATAGCTGAATTAACACAATGCGATATTTGATGACGGGAGGTAATTTGCACACTTTTTAAAAGTGATTAGGACATTCAATTGTACAAGCAAATAACTATGTAATGCATAAAATTAAGTGCTCTAATCATTTTTAGGAGTGTGCAAATCACACCTGCATTCAAAAACAAAGTTCCTTGAACCGCCTTTATTGGCTCGTGGCCTAAGCTCGCCGCAAAATATAGTCACAGGGTACCCGCCGCCGCATTGCGCGGATACCTTGCTAATTATTAATTAATGATTATTGGACGACCAGATACTTATGGTTAAGGAAATAAGTATTTTTAATGGGAGTTAATTTGCACATTCCAAATAGTTATTGGGACACTCTTTTTTGTGTTTCAGTTACTTGTTCATAACTCATACTGTGCTTTATCTGCTTGTACTGTGAGTGTCTCAATAAATAAATTAAGTGTGTATTAATTGATTCATTAATGTATATAAAGTTTGTTTAGACCATAGATAATCACATTTTTATGGTTAGATTACCAACTCCTACACACAAATAGTTTTTTTTATTAAAACACTAGCTAAAAGACCCGTGAAATTCATGGGTATTTTAAAGAAACGTTTGAGAGAAAATAGTGATCGGGAGTGTCTATTATGAAGTTAGAGGTTAGATAGAAAAACATTTGGATAAGCAAAAGTAAAGTATAAAATTCGTAATAATGAAACATTTTATGAAACCCAATAGTCAAATAGCTGATTAGGAATGAAACCATCTTCAATCCTATTTTTTCTACAAACGCCATATACGGATAAATGTAGTTGTGATCACAAATTTTGTGGCACTTTTTTGTAGACCACATTGAATCATAATTTAACTCATCATATATCAGTTTGTTACCAAAATCTGATATAAACGAATCATATGGATATGGCATGTCCTAAAATTTTTGCAAAGAACTACCTCCACCGTGCATGAGCTCTTCTATATAAAACAACGCAACTTTTTTGTTTTCCTCGTCACTAAGGTGCAAATCAGAAAATACATATATGTACGTTTAGGCCAAATTTGCAGATCCATCACATAAATAACATAAACAAATACTTGTGCATCAGACAATTAGCCGTTATAAAGAAACACGTTAGTTTACGTAATAATAAATAGAAAGTTCATACATATGAAACATATATGTAGTACGCAATTAGCATTATAAAACAACACATTAATATACAAATTATAGTATATTACTCCCAAGTGATTCCGAGCCTTACAAAACGAAAGATAGGATGCTTCATACATAGTGTTTTGACATTGATACATGTTAAGTTTAATGATCAACATGCATGTCAAAAGAAAAACAAATCATATCAGTTGCGTAACTGCTTAAATAGTTGAGGGATTATGGTAGGTTGAATCTTTGTGCAAAAAATAGGCATTGAGAGCTACATTACACTATCAAATTATCGACCATAAAAAGGGTCTATTCAAGTGATCCATTCTTTAGCGGGTTAAACAGGCATACTAATATCACTTAGTTTAGCATAAAAAGGAAACATATTAAAAGTTGCAGAAGCAATATCGAGGTAATTCTTTAAATACCCCAATAGTACACTTCCACTCACCCTATCTACCCCAAAAATTTCACTTTTCTTCAAATACCCCATGTGCGATCCTCTTCCAAAAATTCTTGGGCTACTCTCTCAGAATTGTGACATGTGTCTCTTTGGTAGGTGGGGCTTTTTTTTTATTTTGTCTATAGTAAATTACTAATACACCCCCACTCACTCACTCACTCACTCTCTCTCATTACAACAAAACCCCCATCAACCCATTTAGGTTAACCCTTTCTTCCTTGTCTCTCTAGCCGCCACCACCACCTACACCATCATCGGCCGCCCCACCGAACACCACCACCGCCCACTGTGACACCATACCGCCACCACTAAGCGCCATCGTGACCTCCTTTGCTTGGTTAACCACCACACGCGCCCAAGAAACCATCACCACCACCACTACGCGCCATCACCACCACTCCTTAGACTAGATCCGTGAAGAAAAAGGGAAGACCCACCGTTTTTCACCTCGTTTGATAACGGTGGGGGTGTAAAACTCGTATATAACGAGTTGTAATAATTAATTCGAATGGGTTTTGGATTATTTTTTATTTTTGAAGAGTTTGTGCTTGTGTTGGATTGTAGCCGAGACCCTAGAGGTCCGTTTGGATTTGTGGCCGAGAGACCCAAGAGGTCCGTTTGGTAGGTTGGATTTGTGACCAAGATGACTAATTGTGACACATATTACTTTTTCAATTCTTGTGAGATTGTTGATGAGTGTGGAGCCTGGTGAAGATATGGAGTTCCTCAAGATAGAATTCATGGAGGTCATTAAAGGTTTGATTTGTTTACCCATCAAACTAACTTGCTTCAGAAACTCATGTAACACTTTTGAATTAAAAGTTGTTTTTATTGTAAATTTGGTTTATGGGTTACAGTAACCAAGATCTTGAAAAGATTTGTACTTGCCACAATGCTATCATTGATTTAACTTGTACTTTCTTTGTTATATTTTTACTGTAATGAACTAATATAGATGAAAGTTTTAGGATGTGTATATTTGCTTTTGTTTTGGATATGTGGATTTGTTTATTTTGTTTTGGATATGTGGATTTGTTTGGTTTGTGATCATATGTATATCAGTATATCTAATTATTGTTGAAAAATAATGTGAATCTTGTTAATATGAAGGCACCATATTGTTGAAAAATAATGTGAATCTTGTTAATTGAGTGGTGGCCGGAGTGGGTGGTGGTGGCCGGAGTTGGTGGCGGTGGGTGGTTGTTAGAAGGGAACATCCAAAATATACAAGTTTAGAAGCTATAAGTACAGAAATAAATATGAGGTTATATTAGTAATTTACTCTTTAAAAGACAAAATAGATAAATCGCCCAACAATGTAGCCCCCAGTTGCTCAAGAAAATAGTGGGATAACTTGTACTATGAAAGTACATTGTGGGGACAACCAAAGGGACACATGTCACAATTATGTGAGAGTTGCCCAAGAATTTTTTGGAGGGTCGCCCTTGGGGTATTTGAAGAAAAGTGAAAATTTGGGTTAGATAGGGTGAGTGGAAGTGTACTATTCTTAATGTACAACACGTTATAAATCATTTAGCACAGAATTAGATTATGGTTGAACCATTATAACTTTAAAATCATATTTTACACACTAATCGGTCACAAAACTATTAAATTCACATGTACTTTAAAGAGAAATATAAAAACGATATAATTTTATATATTAAGAAATTAGCCGGGAGAAAGGAATAAATGAGTAAGCGTTGGTACATATATAGCATTGAAAAATGAAGTTTTTTTTACCTGCGTTTTCGATTCGACATTGTGAGCCGACTAAGATAGTTTGGAGTCGACGCAGGTGAACCTCCGTGGCCAAAAGGAGATTAATTTTATCCCGTTAGATTCGAACCATTTACCTCCTCTTTGAAAGGCTGGTATTTTTACCGCAAGGTTGCCCTGATTAAAAATATGAAGTTTTTTTTTTTTTTTTTTTTTTTTATTTTTTATTTTTTACAAATGAGATATACATGTAATCAAAAAAATTTCAAATAACTAAAAAAATACTATAACGTTGTACATATATACATTGTATTTGTTGTGAAAAGATGCAAACTATTTGACCAATTTTTTACTTTTATACCAAGAAAAATAACAAAGTATAACTATGTGTATTTAACATGTAAAATAATAAGATTTGGAACAGTGATATGGTATTATTAAAAAAAAATATAAATAAATAAAATAAATAAATAAATAAAAATTGCAGTTGAAAGGGACTTGTCAACCTTCAATCTTCCTATTTTCCCCGCATTGCATATGGTGTATTTGTATAGGGATGGGATTCTCCCAAGTTTTGAGGTACAACCGTACAACCGACTCAAATCGGGGCATTATGAGCCAAATTAAAAGAACCTTTTTTGATTTGAACCATTGGATCAAATCCAAAAGCTTACAATCATTCAACTTGAGTCAAGTTGTATCTTTAAAAGGATCGTATTTCATTTGCATAGGGTTATGTTATCCCCACTCCCTTTAGATATGATATAAGGGGGTAAAAAGTACAAAAGATTCTTTTTGTCTCTCAGTTTACAGTACAACACAATTTTTTTATCAGTTTCTGTTCGGTATTTTTTTGTCAGTTTTAAGCTTTTAACTTATTAAACTTTATTTTTCTGTTCCGTACTTTCAGGTTTAGTAGAAAGGTACCCGCACAATACTGCGGTGGGTACCCGGTGACTATTTTTGTGGCGAATAAATGTTTTTCGTTTTAGTCTACTTTATTTAAAATATCTCAAATACTTTATAACGTCGTAGATATATGTTTTTCAAAAATAGTATGTTTAAATTATTAATATTATAAATAGTTATCACTTTTATATATTAGATTTTAGCATTAAATTGGTGGTTATAAGTTTAGTGAGTTTTTTTTATAAACGATTTTATTAAAATATGTTATTATTGGTTACTATATTCTTTAAAATATACTTAAATTTTTAAACTTTACATTAATTTTTTAATTTTTTTTTTATAGTAATGTTTTTTGTTTTAAAATTTTAAAACTTCCATTTATAAGAAGTCATAAATGCTTTATAATTTAGTATAAATAATATTTTTATATAAAAAATTATAAAAATAAAAAAATCGTGAAAAAGAGGAGTGCGGCAGTTGTAAAAAAAAAAAGAGGGTTGGAAATAACCTACCCCATTTATATATATACTAAACTTTTTTTATATAGTAAGCGATCAATCTCAACCCTCTATTTTTATTTAATCTAATGGATAAGATTAATCCCAACAATTTAAAAACACATTTTATCATTTTTTTTATTTTTATTTTTTTTAATATCAATATTTTTAAACTGTTAATCGTTAAGCGAAAAAATGTACCATTACAACGAGCATTTAATTGTCTTTCTATAGATAGGCACATTGATATACTTTCGACAAAATTTTTTTTTCGTGTTTTTCACATTTCTTTACGTTTTTTCGTTACTGAAATGTGTTTGAAAAAATCACATGTTACTAACAATAACTTGGATATTCTAATAAAATCACATGTTATATTAGTATTAAATCAAATATGATATGTAATATTATATGTGATTTAATACAAATATCACATGTGATATTACATATCATATGTGATTCAACACTAATATCACATGTGATATTATTAGAATATTTAAATTAGTGTTTAATCACATGTGATTTCTCATGTTATTTTTAGATGGGAGATTATTTGCACATATTAATTATTTATTGGCACACTCATATATACAAGCAGTTAAAGCACAGTTTATTTGAAGTACAACAATAAAATGCATGAATAAGAGTGTCCCAATAAAAAAATTGAGTGTGCAAATTATTTCTCTTTTTAGATACGAAGAAAAAAGAAAGAAAAGACGAAAAAATGTAAAACAACGTGAAAAAGAATAAAAAGTTTGTCTAAAGTATATCAAATTGCCGGTCTATAGATAGATAATTAAATGATGGTCGTGATATATAACGATTAACGGTTCATTAATGTTAGGAACACGTTTCACGTTATGAAAAGTGTCGGTCATTATATTTGTAATAGGTTGCTTATTAGACTTATTATGTTTACATTTTATCTTTCATGTTAAGTAAGTTTATGATGTAATGTTACATTGTGTGGAAGTCCAAGGGCCAAGTATGTAATATTGCAAGAATGATCTAGGAATTTTTTTTTAAGTGTTGCAAATTTTTTAGTATAATGCAACACATTAGGAAAGTGTTTTAATTGCTAATGCTTAAAGAGAACACTAATAACAAATTGTCGCATTTTGCTAAAGTGTAACAACAACAGATAGTTTGTTGTATCACATCGTATCGGAACACTTTAGAAAATGTAGAACTTGCAGCGTAATCACAACATGTAGTTTTAAGTGTTAAAATAAGAAAATAGCAGGTATCTTTTCACTGATTATTGCCAAATTTTTGCAATATGAAGAGGATATCTTTTACCATTTCATACTGATCTCATTTAAGTTGGTTTCTTTACCATTATATATGAGTGGAATTGCATGATACAAGAACAATAAATAGGCATCCAAAAGACATTGGCATGATACTAGAACAAACAACCAGAACCAAATCAAACGAAACGCGGATGTACATTGAGTCATTGACATATAAAAAATGTTGTGAAATGTTAATGTTCCGTTTAGGCATTTCATCAAGCACTTTCTAGGCACAATTAAGAAAACGAAACAAACATTGACTTTAAGTAGCATAACTGAAACAACCAGTAGACTAGCTAGTCACAAAGAAAAACAAACACTTTACAATTAGCATCTTGCTTTGCTTGTACCATTATTTCAAGGAAAAAAAGAGACACGGTACTATGGTATACTCAAATACAAGATGTTCACTCAGCAAAGGGTAAATGTAGACGGATAGATTAGTTGCTAGTTCAAATCTTTTCTGTGATGAAGTAGAATAGAGAGAGAGAGTGGAAAAGAGGTAAAAAGGGAACGTGGTGTTATGGGAAGAACTTGGCGGGAAATATTAGCGGGAAAGTATAACTCTTCCCCCAATTTACAAGGATCATTTCAAGCTTAAAAGTAGAGGGTTCTTTTCATGTAATGGATTTGTTGTGCTATACAGGATTTATCGGATTTGTTGGGCTCTAAAAAGTAATAATTGAAAAAGCAATAAGTGATTGTCGGGTCTTATCGGGTTGACCCGATAACCCGATAGCATTATTTATTTAACACTAACCCGACCCGATAACACTATCGGGTTATCGGGTTCGGGTCAAAACAAACCGACTAGATTTTTTGACCCGATTAGACCCGACCCGATTAGCCTTATCGGGTTCGGGTCGGGTCAACCCGACCCTACTGACACCCCTAGTTGCGATTAGTATTTCAAAAAAAGACCACGTAAATAATTTTGACTTAGTCTATGAATAACTATAGAGAAAGTCGTTGTTTTGATTTGGTTACATGAGATACTATTGGTGTGTTTGCCGCGGAGCATTTCGGAGTATTAAAAGCAGTGAGTGTTGAGCGTTTTGATATTTAATGTTCGTTTGCCAAGCAACAAGTAACTTTATTTATTTTTTCGGTATGCTCATTTTTCAACGCTCCATGAAGTAGCATTTAAGAGGTTGAGCATTTATGAGTTGTTTTATGCATTAGGCTGGACAGTCGTGACCTACCACGACCTTGCCACACCAGCTTTCTATCTCCGACAATCTGACGACGACCAAGTTGCCACAGTCGGTGACCAAGTTAAAAAAATAATAATAAAAAATGAAAATAATAAAAAAAAATAAAAAAAAGGTGTGTGTAAAATATCGGTCACATTTTTTACCCTTCTCTCCAAAACCATGACCGATGACCGATGGTGAAACCATGACCAATGACTGATGGTGACCTTTTCGCCACAGTCGACGACCGACCACAAACTCGGTCGACCGACCCTCCTCGACCTTGGACTGTGGCTAGCCTTATGGTTACACCTATGACTACGTTACCAAACGTCTTTATATAAAAAACCGGTGTTGCTCACTGTTACTGCTACTTTTCTAAACACACCATAGGCATATATAGATGTGCACGCACTGGGCTTTATCATAATTGTTTTAATATAAGTCACAAAATATCTAAATTTTATTTTTACTTAATAATGTAAATTTCTATCTTGGCAATGTGTTTGGTGCATACACCGGGTAATTAAATAAGATTTATCTATAGCATTATAAAAAATCTTTTATACTTATATAGTTATAATACATGTTCACGCACGAGTTTTTAAAAAAAAATTTCATTATGTGTAAACATCAATTACCATTATTGTTTATGTAAGGTACGTATTGGGTGTGAGGATAGTAACTCGTTTGGTTTTTCACATTCGGTAAGGACCCCAAGGTGTGACCGGAGTCACGAGTTGGGGCAACACTTACGAGATGACTAGTGTATGTGTATAGTCTTGTGTGAATGTGAGAATTCACTGGACTTATCTTGGTCCATTTCAAGGAAATAGGATCGGTTTTTATAGGAATGCATTTAGGGTTTCAAGCTACCCTTGAAGGATGTCAACGGTTGGGGATGGTCCACGTGGTAGACATTTAAGAGGGGAGACAAGAATGACCCATGGCTTGTTATCATTGGCTCTGCCATGTGCATGGAATGATCCATTCACAAACATTTTGTATTTGCGTGATATTCGCAACATTATCTATGCGCGAATGAGGTACTGATACGTGTTCATACGTTCTGAAATGATTTCCATGCCTTTTGCTATTCGATCGTGTTTGGTCATGCCTTTATGTCTGGTTGCCAAGTCAAGTGTGTGACGGGGTTTTGGCCTAACCAAAGGGCCACTGCGATACCAATCAACGATACAGTTATCACTACTGGACCATGAAATAGATTTTGTAATTTATTAACATTCTTTTAGTATTTTTAATAATCTCAGGGGTACTCCATTTATATACAATAATTGCACTGTAGCGGGTATAGTTTAGTGGTAAAAGTGTCATTCGTTCTATTAACTACCACAATAGTTAAGGAGTCATTTTCTGGTTAATTAATGTGATTTATTATTATAGTTGATCACTTACATTTCGGGTAAACTATGTCTGATAGCTTATTTCGAAGAAGTTTTAAAAACTAAATAACTTCGATACCTAAAAATTAGAAGAAAAAAAGTTATCGAGTACTTAAAATTTAAATTGACTTTATATTTAATATTTTTTTGTGAGATTTAATGTGAAATATAAACTCATACATTGTAATTTATTTTTACTTAAGACTGGGTGTAATACTGGATGGTGTACAACCGGTGGTGACTACCAACACGCTGTCACCTTTACACTCTCGATCCATCAACCACGCGCCAATCGTCACTGTCTGAAATGGGTTGGTGCTGCAAACCACCGAACAATTTGTCTTTATTGTGTGTGTTTGTGGGGTATATTAATGTGTTTGGTTTGGTGTTAATCATTATATATGTTTAGTGGTGGGTTTAATAGTTGGTCATCCTATATGGTTATGACTATGTTCTATATTAAACTTTCTATCTCTTCAAGTGGGGCGACGATAGTCACTAGAATCCTATGGTCAATTCGCCTAGCCTATCTCCCTAGAATCCTGTCAGGAACCCAAAGGCACTACCTCTGTAGATAAGCCGACGTACGGTAGATTAGTTTAAGTCATTAACTGCCACTACCTGCTAGATTCATCTTTGTGTGGCCCGGCCTCTCGGATCTTAGACCACATGATGAGTATGTAAATACTCATCATTTTCTATCACCTGAACTGCCAAAAACAGCCAAAAACACCAAATAATGCATCAAAATAATGGAAATATTCCAAAAGTGTGTTTTATGAGTCTTAGATGCAAAATGTTTGAAAACAAATGAAAAACAAGCAAAGTTTGCACAATTGGCAGTTTCAGTCCCTCAACTTTCACAAATTGTCAAAACTAGTCCCTAAATAGTTCAAAATATTCAAAATATCATAAAAGGTCCTTGGGGATTCATAAGTTGTCAAAACAAACCATTTGAATATCAAAAATCACAAATTTACAAC
>LBNU01026900.1:35081-50014 GCA_014162995.1 Artemisia annua | reverse complement strand
AAAAAAAAAGAAAATAGAATTATGAGAGAAGGCTTACCCTCTCCAAGGATGGAGAGGGCTTATATGTACAAGAGTTTTGCCACTAGGGCGTGCCACTTGGGCTACGGATCAGGTATACAGTGGGTAAAGACCCGCCCTTCTTCCGCGAACTAGTCTACTTCTAAACTACGTTTAACTAACTATTGTAACTACTACGAGCTAATCAATGCTTAATCATATCAGGGGTGACCGAATCTTTCTTATACAAAAAACGTATTCCTAACAGCTCTGATAATAATTCATCTCGTGTTCCAATAATTGGGGAAATAGAAATAAAGTCAAAGTTCTAAAAGCATTGAAATACTCTCTTGATATTAATTTTGGTGATCGCTAGTGACGGTAACTTCTTCATTACATTAATTCAGGAAGTATGTTGATCATTTCGTACAATATTACCACTGTAAGCATGATTATTAAAGCCATGTTAGGGTAAAATCTTTATGGTTGCTTGGATATGTTAATATAATAAAGTGTATGGTTGTGGTTATGATCTCTTGTTGATTTCCTGTTATATTAAGATCTTGCTGTGTTCTAAACTTATCACCATTGTTTATCTCTTTGATTATAATTGCTAATTGGAAAGGGTTGAAAGATTCAACTAGTATTTTATGGTTTTCAACATATGTCTATGTGTGTTGATCAATTGAAGGAGAAATCGCTTTTGTATTGAAATAAACAATAGAGTTTTAAACATTGCAACTAGTACTTACACTTGTTAACCACTCGTTTAAGAACTAGCAAACATAAGTCATGAATCACGACTGTTAACTTATGAAACGTTATTTTGACGAAAAAAACTAATCATTTGTTGAACTTACTAAACTACTGAGATCATTATCGTAAACCATCACTAAGTTATAGCAACTATCCAAGTAATCATATTTGTCTCATACTTGAATTTTAAAAGTAAAACATTTGCATCATCTTGATTATTTAATTGATACATAAGAGCAACCTCAGTCCCTGTGGAATGATCTGATCTTACCAAAACTCTTTACTATAAACGAGGGTTATACTTTTACTCATGTGTTTTGAGTATTAAGGAATCGGTAAAATTAGTCTTATAAATTTAAAGCTTTCAAAACACATCAAGGTTTTTGGCGCCACTGCCGGGGACTAGCAGTTGCTCTCTTTATTAATTCTTTGATCATTTTAAGTTGCATTTAGATTACATTTCTGTGTTTCATTACGAATATCATCTGTTCTAAATAACCGCCGGTTTTCAACAGATACCGCCGCTCTTGTACCACGCTCACGGCGAGCTCTTTCAAAGAAGCGCCACTTTTCTGGAAAAATTTAAATTCAAAAATTCAAACTTTTACCTCGTATAACCCAGAAGCACGCCGTACTTATCACCTCAGAAGCTGGAAATTAGTTCATCCGAATTGAATTTCAGTTGTTCTAAACATCATAAATCCAATATTGGATGGTCACACGATCATCCAACGCAAAACTTACCAGTCCTTTACTTGAACCTGAAAGATCCATAAATCGAAGACGTAGAAGAAACAAACGAGTCCCAATTTCACAAAAAGATTTAAGACCTGAAACTCCTAAAGAGATAGTTCCATCTGTTGACGATCTTTCTCTTTATCGATTCTTTATCAAACTCATTCAACTTCATGATCCAATGGACAAAACTGACAATGAACCTATGTGGGCCAATGAGCGAACCGTTGCTCCTACTCCTGGTCCTGCAATAACTTTGCCCAACACTGCTAATGAGTTTGCCATCAAAGGAAACCATCTTACCCTTGTCAAAGGAAATCAATTTGATGGTAGAAACAAAACTGATCCACACAAACACATCCACGAATTCCTTGGAATTTGTGAAATGTTTAGATACAGAGAAACCGAAAATGAAGCCGTCCGACTCATGATGTTTCCATTATCCCTGACCGGAGAAGCAAAAACCTGGTTAGATGAACTTGACGAAGGAATAGCAACATGGGATGAACTTCGCACCGCCTTTATAAGTTGATTCTTTCCCAGCCTTATTCAACCGAATCCTCGGTGAAATCCGAGCTTTTTCTCAACGAGATCGAGAAACTTTAACTGAATCATGGTTACGAATGAAAGAAATGCTCAGGAATTGTCATGGACATGGTCTAAGTAAAGGAAACATAATCAAAATCTTTTACCATGGACTTGACGAGAGTACTCAAGAAGCCTTAAACGCTGCTGCAGGAGGAATTTTCCTATACAAAACATAAAATCAAGCCTACCAATTACTCGAAGACAAAGTCTTACTCAAACATGATTGGGCTAAAAACCAAAAAACCAAAACCGCCCTTCGCAAAACTGTTGCTTTCGCCGATAAAGGGAGTAGTTTTTGTGACACTGACAAAATTATGGCCCGAATGGATGCCATGACCATCAAAATGGATGCTCAGTATAAAGAAATGAAAGAGTAACGTGAATCTTGCACCAATTGTGGTGGAAATCATTTGACCGCAAATTGCAATGATGATGACACACCCTTGTCTCGAGAAGAGGAAGCCAAGTTCATGCAAACATGTAGACGATCTCGTTTTTACAATGATTATCGTAATAGAGATAATGACAAATGGCATTCTAACGATAGACCTGATTATAATCGTGATCAACCTCGATCATATTCTGAAGAAAAACTTGACATTCAAAAGAATTAAATGAATTTATTAAGTCACAACACTCCACGAACACGTTCGTTAAAAACACTTTCAATGACCTCAAAGATAGACTTGAATCCACCACAAGAAACCACCAAGTCTCTATCCAAAACCTGGAAGAAAAATTTGATAGACTCGCTGAAAAACAAACTAATAGACCACCTGGATCCCTTCCAAGTAACACTACACCTAACCCAAGAGGTAGTAACTCAAGGCCATATCAACCCCCTCCAGCTCGTCATGAGCATGTGAATGCCATAACAAGTAGACATGGTACTTCATATGAACCTCCCCCTAATCCTAGTCAAACACAAGCAACTGTCGAACTTGACAGTGAGGAAGAAGATGAGCTATCACCTCAGAAAAAATCCAAAACAAAAGAAATTCCCGAAACACCTGGTTCTAAAACCATACAAACCAAAACTTCCATACCCTCAACGTCTTAGATAAGAGAAAATGGAAGCACAATATGGTAAGTTCCTAGACATGATTCGTGCTGTTCGAATCAATGTTCCCTTAATCGATGTTATTGCTAGAATGCCGAATTTTGGCAAATTCCTTAAAGAAATTGTGAGTAACAAAAGAAAATTAGAACAAATATCTGCAACTTTTCTAAGCGATGAATCTTCAGCTATAATTCAAAATAAAGTTCCACCAAAATTAGGAGATCCCGGAAGTTTTCTAATTCCGTGCAATTTTGGCAAAACATTCTCTTGCAATGCCTTGGCCGATCTCGGCGCAAGTATCAATCTTATGCCATATTCTCTCTATGCCAAACTTTCCCTAGAAACTCTCAAACCTACTAAAATGAGTGTTCGATCAGCTGATCGCTATTTTCAATATCCTGTTGGGATAGTAGAAAATATGGTAGTCGAAGTTGGCAAATTCACCTTTCCCGTTGATTTCGTTATCTTAGAAATGGAGGAAGACAGCAAAGTTCTTCTAATTCTAGGAAGACCATTCTTATACACAGCTGACGCTATAATTCGAGTCAAACAAAAGAAACTAAATCTCGGAGTTGGAGAAGAAAGAATATCTTTTTCAATCGATTCAGCCATGAAACATTCCTACTCTAACGATGACACATGCTTCAACATTGATGTTATTGATGAAATTCTTGTAGAGGATTTCGAAAATTTGCTGAATGAAGGAATGGAAATTCTTCATACTAATCAGGGAACGATTCTTGAAGAGAAATTCTATGCTGAGTTTGACGAATTCATATCCATGAATATCGAAGAAATCGAAACCGATGATGAAGAAGAAATCATTTTCGAACAAATCACTTTCAATACAGAATACAAAATAAAGAAATCTCTCAAAGAACCACCAACTGATCTTGAACTCAAACCCCTTCCTAAACATCTCGAGTATGCTTTTTTAGAAGGAACATCCTTACTCCCGGTTGTGGAAACTAGAGGGGGGGGGGGTTGAATAGTTTTACGTCTTTTTATTTATTAAAAACTTTGTTTTCAAAAACACTTCGATTCTAGTTTATGTGAATTCAATACTTTCACTATATGAACAATGCTAACTAACTAACTAAGCAAATATAATGTAAGTATAAAAGTAATAAAAGATAGAGTTAGAAAGATCAAACCACAACACAAGGATTTATAGTGGTTCTGCTACGAAGCTCCTCTTCGTCCTACTCCACTCCCCGAGTCTCTTACTCGAGAGTTTTCTTCACTATGTCAACAAAACCCTTGTGGCGGAGAAGCCTTACACACCTTTACTTTACCGTTTAACGACACCAAGCAAAATGTCGAGTTCTAATTATAGCTAGAACCAATCTCACAACTCTTCACAACTTCTCACAACTTCTACACAACTAATACACACCACTACTACTTCACGACTTCTCACTACTTCACTACTACCTCTTCACAACACAACTTCTACTTAACTTAAGTACAAACCCACCTGAATCTACTTATCACAAGCACAACACAACTTTACAAATGATTTACACAATCTACAAGAGTATTATTCTCTTGCACTTTGAATGGTGAGGGATTGAATCACTTGAAACAAAGACTTATAATCTTATGATCAAAGGTGTAGCATAATCATTAAGTCACAAACATTTTTATACAATGGATTTAAGGTGGCGATTTGCTTATGAAGTTAGAGAGAGAAAGTGGAACCTTAGAGAGAGAAAGTGAAGATGAAATATTAGATTAGAAGTGAAAGTTCAACCCTCTACCTTGGGTGGTAGAGGGTATTTATACAAAGTTCCTAAGTGCCTCATGAAACAGGCTGTAGAGAGAGCACAATGGGTGAAGACCCGACTCACTCCATGAATACTATTTACATACTAATAGACTATTAATCTACTAACTACTATGATAAATACTACGAGCTACTTGATGCTTGAATATACTCGGGGTGACCGAGTCTTTAATGTGAATAAACGTATTCCTAACAATCTCCCCCTAAGGGAGGTCACCCCGGAAATTAAGACTTGAATTCCAGCATTCCGATCTTTGAAGATGTCTTTGTAGCTCGTAGTCTCTGATTCTTCATTGTTGCAAGCTTTGTGCATTCAGCAGTAGATTTGAGATGACTTGTTCAAGGCGTTGGATGACCGTTGACATGACTCCGTGTTTATCATCCAAAAGAGTAGCTTCAAGTCATCTTTGTGTGGTAACGTCTCCATGTGATGTTGATGTCTTAGCTTTGGCATGCTCACACCTTTTCAGAAACATGATCTTCACCATCAGAGTTGTGGAAGCTTTGTTGAGGCCCATCAATTGATCATGATATCATAAGTTGTGTTGTTGAGGTGTGAGCATGAGGTGATGGATCCGCATCTTTTCAGCAATCAGCAACATTCGCCAAGAATTCCTGCATAAGACAGTTAGCAATAATACGTCCGGCACTTACAGGTTCAGACTTAGAGATCGTTAACAGCATAGTGTGAAAACTTTCTCTAAACCTTGCCAAGGCCGTTCCTAATCGGATACCCCCGAAAGGGCTTTCACTGACATACTGTAGTACACCAACGATTAGGTGAGTCGCTGGAGATCACTCCACGACTGTAGACCGTGTTGAAACCGCCGCGATCACTAAGCGTAATCCACAAGTGAATACCGAAGTGACCTGCTTTCAGGGCTGTTTGATATTGACCCTGGTAGGAATTTCCACTCAATCACTGGAAATTACATATGTATATTCTCTCATAAGTGTTCTTGACAGATTGCTAAGATCTGTGTAGGACTCATAAAGTTACCATTGGTGTCCTTAATGTTGACCAACCAAGGTAGAAGTAGCACGTGTTCCTATGAGATATTTTGATGCATCTCGTGGATCTAGACTCGATAAGTGCATTATTTGGTCGTCGGAGACTGGAGCGGTGTCTCCTGTTTCAATATCAACATAGCTCGTAATGAGCGGTCGATAGATTATGCAGGGTTCCCCGTGAGAATGAAACAAGCTCTTTTGAGAGAACTTGAGTGGTTAGAAGGTTTAGTGCAGTGCGTCACTGGGTCCATGACGTCTTGTCTTCAATCCCGATGTTACCTTAGTAACAATCAGTAGCATATGAATTGAACCCGGTTTTTGCCCTAAGGTTGAATAAATGGAGGGCTATTTCTTTTTACCCTTTCTCATTTCATTTCTTTTTAATTCTTCAACCCCTTCTTTCACCTTTCTCATTTATCTCCTTATTTTTCATAATCATACCTAAGGACTTTCTAATGCTATCTATTCGGTATTGTCCTTGGGTAGATCCCTCCGGTTCTGGCGGATCATAAGACGGTTTTCCTAACCTTAGCCACCTTATAACTTCATGACTATCCTATGTTGCCATCGACCAAATCATTGAAAACTCTCTCAAAGTGTTCATGATTAAGAAACACATTTTTGCTAACACTTTGAGAGTTTTATGATTTTCAAATGCTCCCCCTTAACATGTGCTCATAGATTGTAGATAGAAATTTGCACATGTCAGGGTGAGTTGCACTTTTGAACTGATCCACTCTTAATAGACACATACCCTAGGGAAACTTTTACGTTGCTTAGTTAAAGGGATCCATTATCAGCTTTTAGGTGATAACTAGCCCTAATAACTAACTTGAAGTTGTTAACATTCCTTAAAAAGGAAGTTAGACCTGTCAAAGTATATATCTAAAAAGAGTTTCTCGAAATGGTACATTCTACTTGGATAAATCCTTTCGAATACTAACATTTCTGTTTCGTCAATTCAATTGTTAAATCTGAGCCACGCTCACATAAGATGCCAAATCCATTTGTCACCGAAAGCCATTTTGCTCCCCCTCAATATGTGATTTCATGTATAAAAGAGTTTGGCACATATGGGGAGCATATATTTAATTCCAAAACATCACATTTTTATCAGATTTCTTACATAAATCACATTCTCTCCCCCGATCACAAATTTCAATTCAATTGAGATTTTGTGATCCCAATTGATTTAAATAAGTTAAAAACAAGTGTGGGAGAAAAATGTGGAATGATTTAAGTATTTTCTGAAAATGAGACGAAACTTTTACTCGTTATGTGTCAAAAATGATGAGTTTTTTAAAAATGATTTAGATTTTAAATAGAAACTCACGAAAAATTCATATGTTGACCCATAACATGAAAAACACATTCTTTATTCACTGTTGATTATGTGCACAAAAGCTTGTTGTGGTTATTTATAATATTTTGAAATCACTCTCCCCCTCAATCAATGAACCATTTATAATGTTTGAAAAATATTTGTCATTGATTGAGTGATTTTAAGAAACGATTAAGTTCTGATTGATTTACAAAAACTCATGGTGCCACCAAGTTTTTTACAAATATTTTCCAGAAAAATCATAAAAGGGAAAATATTTGCGATGGAAAGAAGACTTCTCTTCTTTATCAAGAAATAATGCACTGAAGCGTACATAATTTTGGGAGTGCACGGATGTAAAGTAATCCGTGCCCGGATGAACTTCATTCGTTGTTAGGAACAACCTTCTTTTTGGCAACGTGTTTTCCTCATTTTGAAAGCCGGGTTGCTATCTGAAGTAATAGCAAACCATAATGACATGTTTTAACCATCTATAATAACTTCCGCTCGAGCTTTATTTAAAGAGCCGTGCCATTGTTGAATGACATTTCTAGGCCCTTAAATGTTATCGATAAACAGAAGATATGCCTAACAACGAACTATTTTTGGTATTTTCTAGTTTTTCACATTTTTATGGGTTTTATAGGTTTTATATTTTTGTATTTTCTTTTTGGTTTTAGACTATGTACAAGGATATTTGAAGCAAATCCGTTACTCCTCATTTTCTTCCTGAAGACTTTTGAGCGATTCTGGTGTGATATACTTCATTCCAAGACGCGGGAGAATGAATTGAAACCGTTCTCTTGATAATGCCTTGATGAAGATATCAGCCAATTGAAACTCTATCCTCACGAAGTAAAGTTCCACTATCCCCCTTTCAACTTGTTCCCGGATGAAGTGATGCCGAATGTCAATGTGCTTTGATCTGGAGTGCTGAACATTGTTGCAACAAAGAACTATGGCACTTTTGTTATCACAATACATCGGAATTTTGTTGTAAATGAACCCATAATCCGATAATTGTGACTTCATCCATAGAATCTGAGCACAGCATGAAGACATTGCAATGTATTCAGCCTCTGTGGAGGATATTGATGTACACATTTTTCTCTTAGATGACCAGCTAACAAGTTTATCCCCCAGAAATTGAGCTGCCCCTGATGTACTTCGACGAGTGTCTTGACATCCTTCATGGTCTGCGTCTAAGTAGGCCGTGAGGGCCATAGCGGTGTCTTTAGGATACCAGAGACCCATGTGGATTGTCCCTTGAAGGTACCTGAAGACTCTCTTGACTGCTTCCAAATGCTTTTTGGTAGGTTTGGATTGATATCTCGCACACATGCACACCGCGAATAGTAGATCCGGCCTACTAGCAGTTAGGTACATTAGGGATCCAATCATGCCGCGATATTTAGTTTGGTCGACTGGGGTCCCTTCTGAATCTTCATCAAGTTTGGATCTTTCAACCATGGGTGTATCAATTGAGTCACAAGAATCAAACCCGAACTTCTTTAGAATCGCATTAGCATATTTGGACTGATTAATGAAGATGCCATTGGGGTTTTGTGAAATCTGCAACCCTAGAAAGAAGACATTTGCCCCATCATTGACATTTGGAATTCAGAGTTCATCTCTTTAGCAAATCTATCACATTCATTAGGATCTGAAGAGGCAAAGATGATGTCGTCCACATAGATTTGAACATGAAGTAGATGCTTGCTTGATTTTCTAGTGAACAACGTAGGATCAACAACGCCCTTGACGAACCTATTAGCAAGAAGAAACTTGGACAAAGTGTCATACCACGCTCTAGGAGCCTGCTTTAGGTCATAAAGAGCCTTCTTCAAGCGATAGATGTGATTTGGACGCTCAGGGTCCACGAATACTTCAAGCTGGCTCACATAGACCACCTCCTTTAAGTTACCATTCAGAAATGTAGTCTTAACATCCATCTGATATACAATCATATTTTGACTAGCCGCATTAGCAAGAAAGATTCTGATGGCTTCAATTCTAGCAACTGGTGCGAAGGATTCTTCAAAGTCTATGCCTTCTTCTTGACGATATCCTTTGGCTTTGCGGTAGGGTAGTCCTATCTTTTGACCCCCGCTACTTGAGGTTCTGCTTTCTACTTATAAGTGCTTAAATATAAGCCCAAAAGTAGTGTCCCTCCAACCCCTTAATATCTTTCCCATAGTGCAAACACTGTGCTGATTTCCCTTTGTACTTATTTAAGTCCTTTTCAAGTTTCTATAAGTGCTGCTATTATTGTGTATTTAAGCTTGTCCAACACAGTTTGGTTTCTCTAAATAGTGCGTTTATTTGCTTAAAACAGTGCTTATTTCCTAAGTGCTTATGTAAGGCCCCAAACAGGCTTATTAGGGTTCTAAAATTAAGGTAATTTTATTTTTCCTAGGTCTTGATGAAGTATTTTGGACCATTCTCTGAAAATCAATCATCAATTTTCCTCTAAGTCATTTTAGTATTGATTTTAATATAAAACTAGTTTAATAATATTTAAATCACTTTTGTAATTAATAATAATTCTAACAGAAAAATAAAAGGAAATTTTCTTTCGTATCTTAGATAGTTTATTATAGGTTATTTTAGAATACAAAAATTAAAATTTTAGTTGTCTTCTATTTATATTAATATTATTTAGTATAACTAAATAGTTAAAGTAGTTTTTAATTAATAATAATTAGAATAAAAAAGCCAAAATAATAATTTTCTTTTTCCTAGAATTTTCTTTGTCATTTAGAACGTAGAAAAGTCATTTTCAGTGCCGTAGAGTAGTAACTAATTAAATTCACTTTTTATTTTGCGGCGTCTACGTTTATTTTACGTTTTAAGTTAGCGTTTTTAGGTTAGCGTGCTTTCTTATTTTTCATTTTATTTCTCGAGTGTAATTGGTAGCTTAGGTTCCCGCATAAAAAAAACGCCCCTTCACATTCATTTCCACAGAAATCGATCCGCGATCCGCAATCAACTCAAACTTAACGCGCTCGTTGGGAGAAACGACGCCGGGAGGAAACGTATCTTGCCCGTACTAGTCTTCGCGGTAACGATACGTCTATTATGATTATATATTAGGCGGCTGGTTAGGTCGAATCCCAATTTGTTCATCTTTATTTGTTCGTGTCTTTTATTCTTTGTCTCTTCTCTTTTTTGACGAGTATTCCTTCGAGTCTTTGTCTTATTTCTTGTATGTTTTTGAGGTTCGGCCGACTTGTTCTGTTTCTATCTTTCTTCCGACTACCGAAGATCTACTTTGGAAATACTTTCGCTTTTAAACGCTCATCATTCTTTCTATAAAACTTGCATTCAAGCAATTAAACTATTAAAGTACTCGGAGTACTATTGCTGGAGTTATGATATTTATTATGATGATAGTTGTAGCTGAGGATTGTCTGCTGTGAGGGCATATTTGATTGTTGATATATCTCGTTTCCTGCTATTGTAAGGTGTGATTCATAGCCCACTTTTTATTTTTAATGTTTATAAACCCATGGGCGTTCGCAGATACATGCTTCTAAATGTTTCTGAGCACAAGTATTTTTGGTATAGCTTCTCCTAGATTGGTATTCTTTCCTGACGATGGCTAGTAAGCTCTGCCTGTGCCCTATGCAAGACCCTTCAGATCGATGAACCATTAACACTGCCGAGGATGCCTGTGTGAACGCGGAATATAGGGATATAGGCCTATAGGAATTGACCCTTCCCACTCCTATTGCTGGATAGGCAACGTTTGTGGTGTACTATATTCGATTTGTCGAGTAAATGGGCAAGTGCTCGACCTGAGGGCACTGTTATTACTATGAATTCGCGGTTATTATTGAGTATTAGATTGTGGTTAACGTTGCGTGTCATGAGCTTAGCATTCATTCTGCAACAATTTATATGTGCAGCGAGGATTGCCCGTATACATTGGTTTTATCTGATTACCGATTATTAGTCATATGTGCTCATATCTTATGATTTAGAAACCCTTGTGCGTCAACTTTATATTTGAAAACGCTATGGATTCCACACTCAACCTTTGTGTTGACTTTTTACAGCAGTATTTTCAGGTAATAATGTGTTAGCTGCATGATGATAATATGGCGTGGTGGAGGACGGTGGCTAAGGCTGGGAGGCGTTTTCTGTCACGGGCAGCGCTTAATACTATTACTTACCCTATCTTTGCATGTCATTCGTAAAACCTTTTGTGTCTTTTACATTTCTGGCTGCTAAACTTTCTGAGTTTTCCGGCGCCTGCAAACTCCTATTTACTTTTTCCGCTGCAGAGCGCTTGACTTTAGATATTGTTACTCTACAACAAGGTTTGTGAATTCGAGATGATATGTTTTGGGTCAACTTTCGAAACGTCCCGAGTTGTGCTTCGTGTTACTACTAAATGTGCCTGGTTTCTATTTTCGTATATAACCCCAGCACGATAGCTTGCCATATTTGAGTTGGGGGTTACAGAATGTATCAGAGCCTACGTTTATAGAGAACGGAGCTCGCACATCGGACTATAGAACTTTTTCCTTGGAGTCTAAACTGTTTTGAGCACGATAAGCCGCCAGCCCTTTCATGCTACTTCGCGCCCAGTAAATTATTTGAACTTTATATCTTACACATCCTTGGATATTATGATTTAGTTGGAACTTCTGCCACTATTATGCTTTGGGCTTATAAAATTTTTCCGCGAAACAATCTTGGCTAGTGTTCTTCTATTTTACCTTACTGTATGGCTCTGTGTAGAGTATAATGTCTGTCCAGCTCCCAACCAGTTGTGACTCTTTGCGCGTATTAGAAGGATGAGATGGAAGTTACCTGATGGTTGACTGTTGGTGTGGATGATGAGGTAGGGTTTTAGAGAGTTGATGTTGGTTTGGATGATGAGTATGGTTTTAGAGATTGATGTTTGATTGATGATGATTAGTTTAGAGGATGATGTTGGTATTGATGATGATGATGATGATGAGGATGATGAGAGAGATGAAAAATAGATGATGAGGAGGTTATGGGATGAGGATCAGGATGTTCCTCCCTTGCCACCTTTTGCTGTGTTTTCCGGACTGTGACTTATGAGTCGGATTACGTCTTGGAGGCATTAGGTATGCGCTTGAGAGCCGATCCGACGACGTATGAGGTTGTTTTGGAGTTCTTCCGACAGGTTGCTCGTGTTACTCCTGGCAGACTAGAGCTTTGCTGAGTCATTTGAGACCGGGATGTAGCCTGGTGTAGGAATAGCCATAGGGAACATCAGTAGACTGATAGGGTTGACCGGCGGGGCCCGGGTGATCTTAGGCAGTCTGACGGTTGCAGGGATTTGAGACGAGACGGTCTGCGAGGATGATAGGAGAGTAGCAGAGAGATGTATTTGTGCAAGCATCTTGGACGCAGGGTGACGAGGTTGGAGCTATGGTTGGAGCAGTCGAAACGCGCTAGGGTGCAGAAGCGTTGGATTTGCGTGATGAAACGGAGGTCCGCATGGCTGAGAACGGGGCGGCTCGCGCACCGGCGAGGTCGTTCTTTTTGTTTTTGCCCTGGCGCGCCGACGGCGGGGGAGGGGTCCCGGTTGCGGGCCGGTGGCCGGGGGCGGCGGGCGGGGGGGGGAAAGCTCTGTCGTAGAGCGCGTGAGGGCGCGCCGTACCGACACAACAAAACACCACAATCCCAGAAAAATGTAGTCCTCAACCAATAATCATTTATCAATCTCTCCTCAGACCTTAATACATCCACCCACTTTGTAACTAACTTACACTCCAATTATCCATACTATCTTCCCAGATTCCTCAACTAATAGTCCACCTCCCTATAAACATCACTGTCAACCACATCCTACAGATACTACTAACATCTTCATATAGCAAATGTCATCCTATCCATACTAAACTTCCTTTGCCAGCGTTCCACCCACACCAAAAAACAACACACCATGATACTAATACTCAGCACCACAAATACAACCAACACATCACCCCAAAACATAAAAATCTTCTACATTACCCTTCATAATTATACAACCATACGCAGTAATATCAATCCATTCACTTAACAATCAAAATACCACAATCTCTTTACCACCCGACACTTCCTCTTTAGAGATTACTAACAACTACAAATATAAAATCTAAATGCCTTCAGAACATGTGCGTCATAATAATCAGACTTCATAATACCCGTTTTTCACACATCCGGAGATTATAATCCGAACCATCTCGAAATCTCTATTCGCTCCCTATCTGTGTATGCCACGATTCAACACAATAATTCAAAAAATAATGACAGGACTCTACTAAACAATATCCCATCCCTAACCATCCATATCCTCCCCTGTCGGTACCCGATACAATCACACCTCTCTCTTCCCCCCTCCTTTATAGAATCATCTTTTTTCCCATACACTCCTCAACAACACCCCACCACCAATAGACACTACACCTTCGTATCTAAACCAACTGCTTCAGTACACCATGTCATCCCTCCCACCCACGTTGACAAATAACAAATCACCTCGATAACAGCCAACATCACACAACGACAACATACAATACAAACCTCAAAANGCAGAGACCCTAAAAACTCTAAAAGCCCTAATTTTAGACCCCTAATTGACACCTAATTAAGCCTAGGAAGATAGCACTGTAGCAACTGATCTAGGTGAGAACAGATTTGGGACAATTTTGTGGATCCATTCTAAGCTATTAAATGGTGTTATATTTGCTTGATATTGATTATAGGTAATATATGCTAGGTAAACTAACCTCAGAAGCAAGCTTATGCAATTTAGAATCCTAATACCTACCTAAAATACCCCTAGAACAGGTCCTATGAAAGCAGATTTACACTACCTTTGACTTTCTAAGTACAATCTAACTTTGACTAATATGAAATTCTACTGGTCCAATCTTATCTTAAATGTAGAATTAAGCTATTTTAAAGTGTTTTTAACCTAAATGAAACCAAAATCTAGCATATTGCAAAGTTGCAGCAGCAACAGTAACAACATGAACCTGAAATTTGCACCTAAGGTTTAATTTTGACTTTTACTATATGACCTACTGTTTTTATGCCATGAATGACTTAAACTAACCTAATAGGGACTGTCTAGGCTAAAGTTACCACAAAAGAACCTCAACAACACAGAAATTAATCCTAAACCAAACACCCCTTTAACTACTAGTTGCACTAGGTTTCTAATATTTAAACTTAATGACACTAACCTAAGGGTCAATTATGATTACTGGATTATACTAAGAGCTAATGGAACAGTGGGATTAAGTAAAACACCTCAAGGACTCACTTATGCAGTTAACTTTAAATAAGGCAGTGGGAATAATATATGTAACTAGATCATGCAGACACTTAAACATAAGCATAAAAGTATTAATACTAAGCTATAATAAATGAGATTAAGCTACAAATGTAGGATTAAACTACTAATACAGTAACTAAGCTACTAATTAAGTAAATGCAAGAAAGAAAAGGTGGACTTACTTGAAAGGTCTGCTAGGAAATGAACTGAGCTACTTGGACAATGAGATAGGCTTAGTAAAGCTATAGAATAGCTTACTGAGCTTATCAGAAAGGAGTGTGAGCTTATACAAGCTTATATACCCTTAAGCTTATGTAAATAATTTTTTTTTTTTTTTTTTTTTTTTTTTTTTTTTTTTTTTTTTTTTTTTTTT
>LBNU01026900.1:0-25722 GCA_014162995.1 Artemisia annua | reverse complement strand
ATAATCTTCAAGGCATCGTACGGAGTTCGACAATAGATGTTTCCACCGGTGGCCGTATTAAGGGAATCTTGATCGTTTTCCGTTAAAGCATTGTAGAATATATCGACTTGAAGCAATTCGGAAAAACCGTGATGTGGGCATTTTCTCATTAGATCTTTGAATCTTTCCCAAGCCTCGGTGAAAGTCTCATCAAAACGTTGTTGAAAATTAATGATTTCTTTTCGGATTTCAATCGTTTTGGAATGAGGATAAAATCGATTAACGAATTTTGACGCTAGATCGTTCCAAGAGGTGATAGAATGAGGAGGTTCACGATCAAGCCATTTTGAGGCTGCTCCTTTAAGAGTTAACGGGAACAAGATTAATTTCACCACATCATCAGGCACTTGATTAATTTTGAACGTTTCCGTTATTTGGGAAAGTCTGCTGATGTGGGAATAAGGATCATCGTTTTCATGACCAAAGAAAAGATCTATGAAATCAAGTAACTCAACGTTAATTTGGTATTCATCTGCGAGAATCGGTGGAATAACGATGGCCTTTTCAAGACGTACGGGTATTTGGAGTAATTCCTCCATAGTATGCGTGTCCGCCATAAGAATTAAACGTTCAGAGGTTTGAAGAAGAGAATCAAAGTTTTAGAGGATGAGAAGATTAAGAATTAAACGGTACAGAGGGTGAAAGAAGAGAATTAAACAATTGAGAGGATAACGGAGATTCTTTTTGGATTTTCGTAAATATAAAAGAAAAGGAAAAATTAACTTAGAGGTTAAAATCTTTTTGGGTTTTTTAAGTATTTTAAGTTTTTAAAGACGAAAACAAAAACAAGTTATTATTCTTTATTTTATCTTTGGTAATCACTAAATTAAACGTTTCTCTTTTCTCTTGAGCTTACGCGCGGCGAGGCGGGAGAACGAGGTGTACGGGGTACTCAAGTGTACAGTGTACTTAAAAACCTGCTCTCTTCAGTCTGCAATTTAATGTCAAGACTTCCGTATTCCTCGTTTATTCGGTTGTAAAACTCAAAATAATCGGAAAAACGAGTAACCTCGCGATTTCTTTTGTTCGTTATTTGGGCACGGTTTACAACACTCCCGAAGAAGTGAGGTTCCTTTTTATAGTGTATTATGCTAAAACACTTTCTACAAGTGTTCGATAACTAACTACTTATTATTATACGAAAATAGTAACTTCCCGGGGAGGAAGGATCTTCAGAACACCAAACTAGAAGACGAAACTATCAACTCGTTAATGCCTCCCCGGCAGCGGCGCCAAAAATTGATTCGATACGCGCTATATACTATATATATAATATAATAGACGTGATCGTTACCGAAGTAGTACGGGCAAGTACGTTCCTCGGGTCGTTTCTCCCAACGAGGCGTTAATTTGAGTTGATTGGATCGGGATCGAGTTTTGTGAAATGAATGTGAAGGGGGTTTATGGGGAACCCTAAGCTACAATTACACTACGAGAAATAAAAATGCAAAAATAAGAAAGCACGTAACCTAAAAACGTAATTAAAACGTAAAATAAACGTAAACGCGCAAAATAAAAAGTGAATTTAAAGTATTACTACTCCTACGGGGATGAAAATGATTTTTATACGTTATAAATGACAAAAGAAAATTTTAGGAAAAAGAAAATTATTATTTTGGCTTTTTATTTAATTATTATTAATTAAAAACTAATTTTAATTACTTAAAATACTATTTAATATAAAATAAAGCTAGAAAAATAAAAATTTAATTTTTAAAATTCTAAAATAACCTAATAATAATATTAAAACAGAAAAATATTTTTTTTTTGATTTTTTTTATGAATTATTATTAATTAAAAAGGATTTAAAAAGTCTTTAAAACTAGTTCTAATTAAAATAAATACTAAATGACTTAGGAAAATTATGAAATTTTTCAGAGAATTCTAAAATATTATTAAGAACCTAGGAAAAATAAAATTACTAAATTTGGAACCCTAATAAGCTGTTTTGGAACAATAAGCAGTTTGGTAATAAGCACTTTTTAAGCAAATAAGCACTAATGAGCACCAATCTTTTACAGAACCTTAAACACACTTTATTAAGCACAATGGAAAAAGAAAAACTCAGAAAGGATCAAAGGATAAGCAAATAAGCACTCAAACAGCTTAATGAGTACACAAAAATGGGACAGATTAGATAGACCAAATAAGCTGCTCAAATAAGCAGTTTGGGAAAAACAAAATGCAGATTCTTGAAGCCACCTAGGTTGGCTACTATTTGCCCCCAAAATAAGCACACCCTATTAAACTAGATTATTCAGAAAAAGCTTGAGAAGATGGGGTGATGACTGGGTAGCAGGGGAAGTTTAAGGCAGACTAGCAGTTTTGAGCTTATAAATAAGTCACTAAATAAGCTGGAAAGTAAAACCTAAGGGGGGCAAAATAAAGAACACCTAGGATACTAACTTAAAACCACAAAAGCCCTAATTCTAATCACCTATTGCTAGCCTAAATGACCCCAAGTTCAGCAGCCTAAGAACCAGCTTAACACTACTTTGACTTTTTTAATGCAAACCTAAGTTGACCTATGTGAACTTCTACTGATCAATCCTTAATCTATGAGATATATTAAGCTGTTTTAAAGGTTAATTAAGCTAATGCTACCAACTATGCACCTAACTCTACTTATGTAACCACAAATGTTAACTGATGCACACCTAAGCTAATGTTCTATCCCTATTTTGACTTTTTGTATTGTGGTCTGCAATTTTATGATTGAACTCTCCCTAATATGACATAGAAGGACTGAGTGTGCAGAAAATAAACCCTAAAGACTACCCTAATCTCAAAACAGTACTTAATCCAAACACCCCTTAAAGTAGGCTTAACACTACAACTCTAAGATTTTAAGCTAGAACCTATGGACTTTATGCTTGATGCAGATTATATGAACTAAATGGAAGCTAAGAAAACCAAATTTACACACTAAGAACTACAAGAACACATAAATGCAGGGTGAGCTAGATAGTGGCAGTGGGAACTTAGGATTAAACTAGGACTTGTAGATTGAGGCTTTACTCTACCAAACTAATTATCAAACTAAATGAATTAACTATTCCTAATACTAAATTACCAGCAAAATCACCCCAAGAACAGCTAGAACACCATTAAGCATTTTAGGCTAAACTAGGCAGTGTGGGTGCAAATGTGAGTAAAGATGCAAGTAAGCTGGCAAAAGGCATATAAACAACTTCAAATAAGCAAGATAAGTACAGATAAGCTATAAAGGAACTAAGATTAAGCTAATTTAAAGAGTATGCAAGAAATTAAAAAGAGAACTTACTTGTTAATGGGAGGAAAATGGAACTGAACACTAGCTTATGGGATAATCTCAACTAAGCTATGAGGAAGCTTACTGAGCTTATCCAGAGGATTTTTGGGCTTAAGAGCTTTTCACCTCAGCTAATTAACTAACTCTTTTTTTTTTATTATTATTATTATTATTATTATTATTATTATTTTTTTAAATGAAACTGAATGGAAATAAGAATTAAGGTTATAAAAACTACTTAAAGAGCTTAGAGGGACTTTAAGGAAGCTGAAAGACAAGAGCTTGTATAAAGAACTAAGGGCTTAAAAACTTTTAAAGCTAAAAACTGATTTGAAAGTAAATTGCAATGGAACTTTAAAATTCATTAATATAAAAAGCAGAAATACAATAAAAGCTTGAATAACATTACAAAGGAAATAGGCTGGATATAAGCTATCTATCCTACACTATTCCTAAAACCTACACTGCTACAACATGAACAGGGTACTCTATTTATAGGCCAAGAGGAGGGAAGCTTGGGTCTCTCTGGATACTCTGGAAGCTCCTGGATGAAATCCCACCGACTTATGATAACCTTATCATGATTCCAAGCCCTTGGATCCTTCCAGCATCTCCTATCTAATCATATGTATTTATCTTTCCACGTATGCAAGGTTCTGACACCCTCTGACAGGTTCTGGAAGGTGTATCTAGAAGGTACGAGGTTAATTGATTTGATACGAGGTTAAATGGCGGGTGAAACAAGGTGAAGAAGAAGAACAGTAACACGGGGTAAAAACGCGCGTGTTTTGGTTTGGTTTGACCCTGGGTATATTTTCCTTTGACTTGGGTTTGGGTTATCAAAGGGGAATGGGCCAGTGGATTGATGGGCTAGGAGTAAAAGGGTGTAGTGGGTTTAGTTTATGTGTTGGGTTATTTATTTTTGGGTTGAGTTAAAAATGGTTTGGCAGATTTAAGGATTATAAGTTTAGGGTTTAGTAGATTTTTACCAAGGACCAAATTTGTCAATTCTGAATTTACAAGGACCAAAGCTGCCGTTCCTCACAAATATTTTCCAAGGGCTTTTCTTGACCATATTGAATTCTTGGAGGGCCTCTCATGTCATTTCTTCAAAATATTCTCCCAAGGACTAATTTTGACAAGTCTTGTAACTCCAGGGACCATTCTTGTAAATTTGATCAAAGTTCTTCCAGGGGTCTTTCTTGTCATTTCTTCAAACCTTAAGGACTAATTTTGACTTTCAGAGCTTCTTTTGATTTTTTTTAGCATTCCCGGCCTCGGCTTTTGACTAGTTCCATATCTCGTGCTCGTTTTTAGTGATTTTGGCTCGGTTTTTGTCCTTTTCTCATATTATCTTACCTGCATGTATAAAAACACAAAAACGCATATATTTGGCATTTATTTGCGGGTTTTTGGTCTTTTAGGTCTTAATTTGGTCAAGAAAAGGTATGTGTTTAAGCACATACCAAAAAGGCTTAACGGCTAGTTTCTGCCATTAAAAATTATCTAACGTGCTTAGTTTCTGTATAAATACTATCTTTGCTCAACTTTGTATCAACAAACAACTCAAACTAAATTTCAACAACACTATGGCTAACCAACCAGATGAGGTGCAAAAAACAATCCTTAACCCCGATTACGCATTGAACAATGAACAAAATGAACTTAGTTGATTAACAAGTTGTTTTGGTGAGCATCGCTTCGTAACTATTCGACAGAGGGATCTCGTGCTCCAGGAGGTCGAAGGTTACGTGAGCGTGCCTCAAGACCTCACACAATAATTCAGGGTCGGTCTAGAAACCCTTTTAAACAATATGGTTTGAAAGTTGCTATAGGTGACCCAGTGCTAGGTGCGTTTGGTATTCCACTACTAATGGGAATCAACTATGACTATTAAAAGTGATACATGACATTTGTTTAGATGAGGCTCCATATTACGGGAATGAATTTTTTAGATTTATTGATATAAAATCATTAATATGTAGCAATTGCATGAAAAATTAAATGTAAAAATAGAACAACCGTTAAAATGATGTTAAATTATCATCCAACGATGTGCATTCCTATATTAAAGTATGGTTTTATTATGATTTATATGAAACGTGGTTTTTTAAAGGTTAAAATGGTAATTATAACAAAAAATAATCGTCTAGTCTTTTCTGAAAAAGCTGGTTGGACGGATGAACTTTTAATTTAAAGATTGTTTTTTCCAATAATCTTTCTTAATCTTGGCAGCCAAACAATACTATTTTTGAACAATAAGATTATTTTGTGAAAAAAAGCTGTAGCCCCATAATCTCCCAATAAATCTGGGTCACCAAACACAGCCAAAAGAGTGAGGGTATTGATCTATCATAGGTGAAGGAGGTCCACCACCTACTATCAAACTTCATACCCATTGTGATTCATGACAATATACCAAACACACAATGATTCTACTGAAATAGCAATGAAATTGTGAGAACTCCACCTTTCGGGTTAAGTCCACATCTTTTACACCCCTAAGTTATTCAATATCATGTTCTACTCCTCCGACCTCTAATCCTAGAAAACATAAAACGTATGAATCCAGGAGAAGTCAAGTTTCATCCGAATTTTAACGCTTATTAAGTTAAACGTACGATTTCATTTTTTTAGGGAGTTTGAATTAGCCTTAATATGTTGAGTCATGAAAAATAGTAATCATATGATACAATTAATGCATAAGTAAAATTCTAACCTAAGTATATTAAACATGTAATTAAATAGGAATGTATACCCTTTATGAAAGGCGAAAAGTATGTTGTCTAGATATTAGACACCAACACGTCTACATGGTTGACTAAGGGGCCAAATACATTTAAAAATACACATAACTTACTATGGAATAATCAGAAATCCTTGATATATCTTGGAATGAAATGGGTCTCAAAACTCTCCCTGGAATTCCGGCCACTTCCCCTATAATTTCTCCTCATTCTACTTCAACCATATACCGAACTCTTTCATCAACACACAAAAACCTAAAAAAAAAAAAAAAAAAAAAAAAAAAAAAAAACATTAAAAAGTGACGGGCAGCCATTGGTGTCTTCAAGAAATTCTGGTACGAAAGGTCTTAGCTAGGTGGGATAATCCGGTCCTGGTTAGTGGACCTGTTCGTGGTTAGTGAACATCGAGTGATCGTGGGGTTTTAGTTCGGTGTGGTTCAGTTCTTTGCTCTTTGTTTCGATTCTTTAATCCGAGCCAAATCTTTCACTTTCGTCGCTTGTTTTGTGCTGCGACAAGTGAAAGCTATATAGACGTTACATACATGGAAAACCAAATTAATATACTCCGTTATTATGAGTACAATGAATGAAATCTTTGTCCATGAAATAATGAAAGTAAGGCAAGTACACATGCACAACTCCCTCTATTCGCTGTTTGTTGATCGAACATGGCCCTTATTATAAATTAACGTTTCTATATAGCTTTTTGAGCCACATAATTTCGACCCTCGGATTAATTCGACTAAGAAACGCTGGAATTATACTTATTAAGAATGGGATAAAAAAAAAAAAAAAAAAAAAAAAAAAAAAAAAAAAAAAAAAACTTGCATGGTTGTGTCGTATTTATTGAGTTCGTAAGGGGTACTAGGGTGTGTTCGGTTTGTTATTGCATGGGTATGTGTCAAACTTATAAGCTGTAAACCTGTGTTGTTTGTGTGTGTCGTGAGGTGATTTGGTAAGGCTGTGAAGCATGTGAATATATGATGTATTAAACCGTATAAGAGTGTGTGTATGATGCAGATTTGAATAAGGCAAGTGTGAGAATTGTTTTGGTCCTCCGATATTGCATGTGCTGTGTCTTCGTTAAGCTTGTTCGGGGTCTCGCGAGGGTTCATGGTTAAATCTGGTCCTCGAGGTACTTTAATTGTCTCGCGCACGTGTGGGTGCTTGGTTTCGAATCGGGTTGTGTAAATAGTTTAAGTGCATGGGGCCTGCTCATGTTAATTTGAAATCGGTAAATTTCGGTAAAAAATGTTTACTATATCGAAACTGAAAAAACTATTTTGTACTTGGAATAATGCACAGTTACTTAACATGAATTCTTAGAATCTAAGATTGAGTTAAAAATAAGTATATGTGGAACCATGCATATCATGCTAAAATAAAGAAAGTTCATACAAATCGTTTATTGTTTTAAATGTTTATAAAGTATGACATTATTTTCATTTAGGAATGCACATTTTTGTACCTTATTTAATACACAGTAGATAAAACTAAATCATATGAAATTATAATAAGACATCTTGTTATATAATATAAAATGGTGTTTAGGCTCCCTAAATAAATAAATGGTTCCTAATATGTGATGCGAAAGATGATGTGTCTAATTTCCGATTTTTTAAAAAGTTTTGAGCAAATTCGAGTTTTCCCTAATTGTTTTAATTCGGTAAAATAAGAATTTTAAACTTAAATTTACTTTCCTTTAGACCCTAAAAACTTTGACATTTAACACATTAAAAACCTTTTAAAATTTTGTTAAAAGACATATTAAAAAACCCTAAATTAAATGATATTGGTCCAATAGTACCTTTAACTTTACTTAATTTTTCATTTATAACCCTAAAGTAATCAAGTTACCTAAATTCGGAAAACCTACTTAAATATGAAAACTTACTAATTCGGGAAATTTACTAAAATACGGAACTTACTAAATTATTATAATTATAAATTAGTAAAATTAAAGTATAATAAACTTATTTAATGGATTATTAAGTAATGAAGTGGTACTTAAATTGTGTTAGATCCCACTGAAAGAAGAAGTAGCCGGGATTTCTTTTGTTTATTCTTTGTGATTCACTAGTTTGGATTTGGCAAATTGTCTTTTGGTGAGTTTTTCGTGCCCTTTTTACTTATGTTTTACTTGGGGGAGAATGAACTCAAAAGTTGTTTTCCTGCTGTGCTTCAAGAACTTTTTACTTTACCTTGGACAAGTTTATTGTGCTTATGATTGTGCTAGGTCAATTAGTATTTATTTGTTGTGGGATTCTTACTGTGTTGATCTCATGTTTTTGGATTAACTCCAATTGACATGGGAGTATTATGCGTTGTGGTCTCAATGTATGATTGAACATGGGAGTACTCATGTGTTAGCTCCAGCTGGTAGGCATGCCATGTTATTACACTATATTATCTTTCGGAGATGAAGAATATGATGATTAGATTATTTGGTTGGTTTATGATGTACTAATTGCCCCTATGCCACTTTTATGTTTGCAACACTTGTCTATATCTTTATGCATGGCAAAATGAATTAAGTTTTACTTTTAAACCTACCGAGCTCACAAACATTAATTGACATTTCGAGTAATCATTTTCAGGTGAAGAGAATAGACTGCTTAAGGAGTTGATTAACTTGCATGGGTTTTAAGCAAGAGACCCTTATGCTTTTTAATCAATTATGGATTTCTTTTTTATTGATTTTCGAGACTTTGTTTTTCGGTATTGATATCATGACTATTTATGGTGTAATTCTTACCGTACCCGTTTTGGGAAGAACTTCTTTTGATTTTATATGATTATGTTGGTTAATGTTTTTGACCCTATCCTTGAACACAAGTTTCAATGCCTTGTTCAGGAGTCGGTCATGACATTTGGTTGTTTGTTCACTTTAGTAATATTTCTTATTGTTATACAATGTGTTATGAGATTCCATTTCGTTACACCTTCGAATTTCCGCCTTGTGCGGGGTGTGACAATAATTACATTTAATAAATCTTTAATACTTGTTTGAAATTCCAAATGATAGGAAAATTTCAAAATTGCAACTTGTTAATTAGCAATGCCAAAATACCATAAAACTGATTAGCTCTCTAATTCAGTTGGCTTTTTTTCAGTAAACTATTTAAATCAAAATACGGAATTCACAAGAAAAGGTCAAAGACAAATTTGCAACGATATTGCAAAACATATCTAGATGTAGTAGTATTAAATTCATAGCATATAGTTTAATGAATTCAGAAAACGATACAATTGGAGGCTTTTCCTTGTTCTCGTTTTTAAACATAGCCCATAGATTTCAGAAACTGACCTGGACAAAAAATATCTCTGAAAATTTAGCATGTGTGAGTNGTAAAAGGGTGTAGTGGGTTTAGTTTATGTGTTGGGTTATTTATTTTTGGGTTGAGTTAAAAATGGTTTGGCAGATTTAAGGATTATAAGTTTAGGGTTTAGTAGATTTTTACCAAGGACCAAATTTGTCAATTCTGAATTTACAAGGACCAAAGCTGCCGTTCCTCACAAATATTTTCCAAGGGCTTTTCTTGACCATATTGAATTCTTGGAGGGCCTCTCATGTCATTTCTTCAAAATATTCTCCCAAGGACTAATTTTGACAAGTCTTGTAACTCCAGGGACCATTCTTGTAAATTTGATCAAAGTTCTTCCAGGGGTCTTTCTTGTCATTTCTTCAAACCTTAAGGACTAATTTTGACTTTCAGAGCTTCTTTTGATTTTTTTTAGCATTCCCGGCCTCGGCTTTTGACTAGTTCCATATCTCGTGCTCGTTTTTAGTGATTTTGGCTCGGTTTTTGTCCTTTTCTCATATTATCTTACCTGCATGTATAAAAACACAAAAACGCATATATTTGGCATTTATTTGCGGGTTTTTGGTCTTTTAGGTCTTAATTTGGTCAAGAAAAGGTATGTGTTTAAGCACATACCCGCAAAAGGAAGGGCAATTTCAGTCAAGTCAGAAACAAACAGCAACACAAGTGATGACTTTACAATCATCACTTGATACCAAAGAAAGATCAAGATGCTGTTGTCGAAGCTTATGATCTTAGGAGGGAGATTGTTAGAATTTTAAGATCATACACTTCTTATTATTTATTTATCATATGTAAAACATTTGTATTATCTAGTTTTTAGGTTTATAGCAGGCCTGTAAATGGGCTGCTCGAATAAGGGTCTGGGCCAAAGGCCAACAGACGAAAACAGTTATAAGTTAGTTAGGTTTGTTAGTTATCTTTGGCAGTTATGTTTGTTAAAGAGTCATGATGGTTCACCATGAAACATCACACCTTTTCATCATACCTGTTCGAAGTATATATATAGGATCTTATGTAATTCATTTGTAATCAATTCCGGTAAATACATTACTTATATATTGTGTCAAATACGTTTTATCTTGTTTATATTTTCCTGCATAATCCATTTGAATAAACACTAAACCTTTCTGTCAAAACCAAAACATGGTTAACACAAACTTTTTCTTGGAGAACCAGTGGTCGAATCACAAACATGAGGAAGACCCATATAATACTACCATAATAATCATTTTGTCTAATAATATCAGAGGGTATTGTAACTTGTAGGCATCAAACATACACTTTGGTCTTTGGATGACTTTTGACCCATCTGACCATATTCGATGCTAGAAAAAACAATCACGCAATTTCACCCAATTCTAAGTCAAATGAATCGAAAGTGCCACTTCTATTCATTGGTATGTGCTCTAGCAAACTTAAGTCAAGTGTACGTTCTTTCTAGTTTCTGAGGCCAAGGGAGATATCACATGACCCAAACATGAATTCATGTGATATTTAGATGATGTTAAGAATTTAGACCGAAACAAGAAATCAGTTAGAACCATTTTATAGAACCAGAAATCTATAATCGTCACTTTGCTTGATGTGGAGAAATTTCGTCCAGTTCGGTCTTTTTCTTGTGATATAACTTTTTTGTATTTAGTATTTATCCTCCTTTAGTTGGACGTAGAGACTAGTGCTTGTGCTGCCCAACTCCAAGTTGCACCGATGAAATATCACATACAACATGGGTAAAGAGTCCATAACTAACGATGGAAAAAACAGCGTATCTTATAGATATTGATCTAATAACGCGCTTATTCCAGAAAGATAAGACGCATTTTATTTGCTTAAAAATTATATGTAATTACCTTGTCGTTCAAAGACCATGACAACGACAACCCTTGAAGAGTAACAACTAGCTTACAGAATGGCATTTGATTATTGATTTTAACATTTATTTATTAGTAATTTGTGGGTAGTACTCTAATCCATCTTAAAAAATTATCTACCCATGATAATATCTATCTGCAAATCCATAACTTAGAACAGAAAACGATTATAATTAGTTCTTCATCGATAATCCTTTACGGCTTTACTTATGACACATTATACTACACATGAACACTAGGAACTGAACACAAACTTCACATGCTTATTATACAGGAAACACAATATTAAGAAATTAAATAGATACAAGGAAGTTTTGTACTTTTTCTTATGGTCTTTTAAGCATAAACAGCTTTCACGGTGTTTGTTTCATCTATCATGCAAATGCAACCTTCGCCACACTCAAAGTAGGTTTTACCAGCTTCAGGGCCATCAGTTTTGGATACAACACACGACCAACCTTCAGGACACTCACAGATTACTTTGGATTCTGCTGAGGTATCCACTGTCTGCAGGTGCATGGTTGTTTCACTGCAACACCAAACTGAATTAATGCTGGTTTACATGCTAAATCGATAAACTTTGAGGTCTAGTGAACGTACGTGACACAAGAGCAACCACTGGCACCACATTTTGCGTATGGTTTGCCGACCTTAGATGGCTCAGTTTTGGTGATGGTGCATGTCCATCCTTCTGGACAGTTGCAACTTGGCTTATTATCAGTGCTGCACAAGTGAAAAAGCATCGGTAACTGATTTGTAGGTTTGTTTTACAGCCGGTTTGACTCGTAAACACGTGTTTGGTCCATTTCGTATAAATTGTCACAAATAAAATATGAATATTCAAGCCGTATATCTACAATAATGATCTAATTTTTACCCCTTTGGCTTTCTCATCTAGTTGTCTAAGCATGTTAGAAATGAACAAAATCTAAATCAGCCCATGTTTGTAAATGAGTTGAAATTGCAACTACTACTAATTTAAGTATGCTATAGTGTGAGATTTCTACGGCCCAACATCTCACCAAGTTCTAAAACCAATTAAGATTAGAAGAAATAGTCGATCAAGCTTATATGTTAACTTTGAGATTAGAAGAAATACCAGATGTGAGATTGGGTTTGAACACCCAACATGTTGCAAATTTGATTGTTCTTTTTTAGATTTATATGATAGTATCCATCGGCCAAGATATATATAGAAAATATATGTACGTATATATTTTAAGGTATATATTTTCAGGGCTCGTTCAGGCTCACGAGTCTAATCGAGCTTTATATATAAAGCTCGGGCTCGAGCTCGGCTCGTTTGAGCATTTTACCCATCCGATCCCGAGCTTTTCACGAGCGGCTTGGCTCATTTTCACCTCTAGCCAAGAACGCTTTTGGCCTATGATATGCCATGAGTTCCTAAACATGGGCTCATGTGAATAAAACTGAAATAGGAAATCATTAAAAGCTTAAATGAATAAAGAAGACCTGGGAGAAGTTTGGCTCACACTCTGGGACTCCATACTTGGGCAAGTGATCTACTTTTTGTTTGAAGTTTTCTATTATAACCTCTTATGCTATTTATTGTCAGTTAGCTTTAAGTGGAGACAATTAGTCCAGTTCAATCTTTTTCGTACAACCTTTTGTAGCTATCCTACTTTGATTTTGTAGCTATCCATCTTTTTATCTCCCGTTATATGTGATGTATTCTACTCACTTCTAGACCCCTCAGTACTCAGATATGATCATATGACTTTGGAATTTAGCTGTATGCATCATTATCTGATGACCGAATCAGGCTTCAGTATGGGCCTTTCAGTTGAGCTTGTTTTGTTTGCATGTAGGTCTAATACTATACTGGGCTAGACCTCTTGAGCCTCGACGTAGGAATAAGAAATGGGCTGGTTTGTAACTAGGTCTATGGTTAATCTGGGCTTGTGAATAGGCCTTCAGATTATATTGGGCTGGTTTGAGCCATATATATTCGGGCTGATCTGCATATTGATCTAGAGGTCTAAGCTTAAGTAAACAACTAGGTACATAGTATGGACTAGGCCGATACTCGATGTCGGCCGTATGAGTAAGGCTAGTATGCTTCTAGGTTGCTATTGCCGCCCCAAGGACAGGTCTCCGGGTCAAGGTGGGAGGTGTTGGCTTATGCTATTGTAGCTCCATAATCCGTGACAATATATGAAAAACAATGAATGAAAAGTATTTAAAACAAAGACACAAGGATAAACTTTTCAATGTATAATTCTTATTTGAATGAATTAAAGAAATACAAAGTGTCTTGCGGATAAATAATTATTTGAATGACAATAAGGTGTTGCTCTCCGATAAAATAAACTCAAACAAAGATAAAATTTACAAGTGAACTCTAGGTCTCTGCTTGGATCAGGGACTATAACGAGTTCAAATACGAGAGTAAATGCTCTTCTTAAATGATACAATAAATATGGAAGAGGTAATATTTACTCTGACCAACATTCTCTTTATATAAGAGACAAACGACGATGTCACATGCGGGAAGTTGAGACGTATCAAACATTTACTGGAGAAGTACATCTTTTATTAAATGCTTATATTCTTGGAAACACAACAATCTTGTTTTTTAGGGACAGTGATGACAATTGTTTCTCCAGGTAAAAGTCAATAATGATAAACAAGCTTTCTCATATGTACCAATATGATAAACGTAGTCATTTATATACCAATATGCTAAACCAAAGTTGAAATTATGTACAATAATGGGTAATTCTTTATATCGTCATCTCTACATTTGCATCATTAGTCTTTTATACTAATGGTCGTTAGTTCAGTTAGCTAAGTCCAATTGCAAAGTGGCAATGTTAGTCCTTTACACTAACGGTCGTTTGTAGCGTTAGGCCGTTATGCCAACGATCGTTGCAACAGTTGCCATGTTAGTCCTTTATACCAAAGATCGTTTGCAACATTAGTCCGGAAAAAAAAATCTAAAATAAAAAATTTCTAAAAGAAAATAAAAAAAAAAGTCCGAGAAAAAAATTTTAAAAAAGTTTTTTTGTCGAAAAACTTTTTTCCCGAAAAAAATAATTTGAATTTTTTTTTAGAAAAACTTGTCTTTTTTAGAATTTTTTTTCTTAAAAAGAATTTTGAATTATTTTTTTTCGGAAAAAAAGTTTTTCGACAAAAAAACTTTTTTTAGAAAAAAAAAATAGAATTTTTTTTCTAAAAAATATTTTACGATTTTTTTTTCGGAAAAAAAGTTTTTCGACAAATAAAGTTATTTTAGAATTTTTTTTTTTTGAAATTTTTCTTTAGAAAAAATTATCTTTTTTGGAAATTGTTTTTCTAAAAAAGAATTTCGAATTTTTTTTTCGGAAAAAAAAGTTTTTCGACAAAAAAGCTTTTTTTAGAAATATTGTTTTAGAAAAACAAAATTAGAAAAATTTTTTCTAAAAAAAAATTCGATTTTTTTTTCTAAAAAAAGTTGTTCGACAAATAAAGTTATTTTAGATTTTTTTTTTTGATTTTTTTTAGAAATTTTTTATTTTAGACTTTTTCTTTTTGGACTAATGTTGCAAACGATCTTTGGTATAAAGGACTAATGTGGCAACTGTTGCAACGATCGTTGGTATAAAGGATTTACGTTGTAAATGACCGTTAGTGTAAAGGACTAACATTGCCACTTTGCAATTGGACTTAGCTAACTGAACTAACGGCCGTTAGTTTAAAGGACTAACGATGCAAATGTAAGAGATGAAGATATGAAGAATTACCCATTATTGTACATAATTTCAACTTTGGTTTAGCATATTGGTACATAAAAGACCATGTTTATCATATTGGTACATATGAAAAAGCTTGTTTATCATTTTTGACTTTTACCCTTGTTTCTCCCTTTTCACAAACTCGTATTTGTCTTTAACTTTCTCGAGGATACACTTTATCCCGTTCATTTGCTATCTTGAAAAGTCCCGCCTAAATATCTAAGAGATATTTGAGCTAAGCTCTGTTGATTGAATTAGAGAGCTGAAAGGATCATCAGGGCATTGTCGATCCCTGATGAACCTTTGTCCTTCGGCTTCTAGTTCTTATACATACTAGTTGACTCCGCATCAGTTAGAGAGTATATCTTCAAGTTGTCTTTGACTCCTTGACATTGTCTCTGAACTTTTACTGTTTTCTTTTAATTATCGTTTAATAAGATTCTTTCTTTTCTGTGTTTAATTTTCTGTTTTTTATTTATTGTTAATTTGTTTATTGTGATTTGATATTTATTAATAAAATGCTTAGGAAAGTTGATCTACTTTCTTGAAGTGGATGTATTGCGTCTTATGCTATATATCGTCACTTTGCTTGATGTGGAGAGATTTGGTCCAGTTTAGTCTTTTTCTTGTGAAATAACTTTTCGCATTTAATATTTATTGTCCTTTAATTTATGGCTGTTATTATCTAACCTGTAATCAATCATCAAAATGGAGGGGAAGTACGTCTCCATCTCCTTTAATCTCCCACTATATGTGTCTGTGTGATGTATTCAGCTCTCTTCTAGATCCCTCAGACCTGAGATAGGCTGGTATCCAGTATCTTGGTTCTGTGTTATATGGGGCCTGGCCTGGTACAGGGTCCTGGTTGCCATTACACGGCAAGGGACGGGTCTCTGGGTCAAGCTGGATGGCTTAGATTTAATCTTGTCTGGATCTAGGTGTAGTGATTAAGCTATGCCTGCAGATTGACTTGCACTCGATTTAGTTTATCGAATACGTCTATATCTAGGAATTAAGGTGGTTCATGTATGAGCCTATGGACTAGACTGTAGACTGGCTTGCATCTAACGGCTTGCAAACTATAGTTCTAGATGGACGTAGAGCCTAGTGTTTGTGGATCAGCCCAACTCCAAGTTGTCATGACGATAAATCGCATACAACTTACGTAAGTAATTATGTAAGATGTAAAATGTGATTCTATTTAAGAGTGGTAGATTAAGTGATATTGAGTATGCATGATGGGCAATGGTTAACTTAACATCCTTCTTGGGGTGTAATTACCTTGTCGTTTAAAGTTAAACCATGACAATTACTAACTCTTGAAGAGTAACAATTATACAGAATGGCCCATGACTATCGATTTTTAACATTTATTTATTGGTACTTTGTGGGTAGTACTCTAATCCATCTTAAGAAATTATCTACCCATGTTAATATCCATATGCAAATCCATAACTTAGAACAGACAACGATTATAAGTTCTTCATTGATAGTCCTTTACGGCTTTACTTCTTACACATAATAATACACATGAACACTAGGAACTGGACACAAACTTTACATGCTTATTATTTAGGACACACAATATTAAGAAATTAATAAGCTGACGCACGATAGTTTATATCTGTTTCGTGTGGTCTTTTAAGCACAAACAACTTTCACGTTGTTTGTTTCATCTATCACGCAAATGCAACCTTCACCACATTCAAAGTAGGTTTTACCAGCTTCAGAGCCATCGGTTTTGGATACAACACAAGACCAGCCTTCAGCACACTCGCAGAATACTTTGGCTCCTGAGGTATCCACTTTCTGTTGCACAGTTGTTTCACTGCAATACCATATTGAATTAATGTTTGTATATACTAAAGCGATAGTAACTTTGAAGATTAGTGAACGTACGTGTCACAGGAGCAACCACTGCCACCACATTTTGCGTATGGTTTGCCGACCTTAGATGGCTCAGTTTTGGTGATGGTGCATGTCCATCCTTCTGGACACTTGCAGTTTGGCTTATTATCAGTGCTGCACAAGTGAAAAAGGTGATGATTAAGAATTAAAAGTAAAATGAAAACTTAATCAGAAGCATCCTATAGAATTAGAAATTTACAACTTATTGGAAAAGCTTAAATGAATAACCTAACCTGGGACAGCAGGAAGAAGATTGGCTCACAGTCTGAGACTCCATACTTAGACCAGTTGATCTACTGAAGTTTTTCTAATGTGCCTTATGCTATTTATGGTCCAATTCAACTTTTTTCCTGTAAAATAATGGTTAGTGGTTATCCTTTTCCTTATTAAAATGATTTTTTGTGTGGCTGTTATTACTTAAATTGTAATCAATGATTAAAGTGGTAAGAGATCTCCTTTTTTTCTCCACTATATGCTGATTGAATTGTGATTCAGAATCTTGAGACTAGATTGGGCTAGGTTTGGGCTGGTCTGCATCTTTTGGGGTCAGATTGGGCTAATGTAAAGGACTAAGGACTCTGGACTAGGCTGATACTTGATTTGGGCGCATGAATAGGGCTAATCTGCGCTAAGTCGTTAGTACAGGCCTGAGTACGGGTCTTGAGGTCAAGCTGTTAGTCGGTTAGATGTGGGCTTATAGCTTGCGCTTGTCTTGGGTCTAGGTTTAGTGATTAAGCTATATATGCTGAAAGCTTGGCTTGGGATTGATTTAGACCTTAGATTATATCTATCAAGAAATTACGCAGAGCTAGGGTATTGGCCTTATGGCCTATCGAATTGACTAGGCTGGCTAGCTTAGAAGCAGCTTTTATGCGCTGCAGTTCTAGTTGGGCCTTGGGCCTAATATTTCCAGATCAAGCCAACCCTTAATGAAAGTATATTGCATGCACCAAACTTTATGTTGATAATTTATTAAATGAAAGATGATATATATAGTTCTGCTTCAGTTTTACTCATTTATTCCTTTTAAGATAATGCTATTTCATTTAGAAGTGGTAGATAAATCATTTTGAGTATGCATGATGGGCAATAGTTGACTTAATTTCCTTTTTGGGTGAAACCAAAAGCCAATGATTGAGTGTATCACATAGGGAGGATCCAATAGCCATAGTGCCCACTATGAAAATGGATTTTTAGCTGTATTCACACTCTTTGCTTCCATCAATACCAAAAGAAAACCAATGATACATGAGATTTTTTTATCAGTAGACTGCTTTTGATGGTTCTTATAATACTAACATCAGTTCTGTTGGTATTTACGGCATTCTGTAAATACTTGGTCATTCACCTACTAGCTCGTGGAGACTAACAATTAGTTCACAAAGTTTGCTCTTAATTATTGACTATCACATTTTTATTTAAGTTTAAGATATGTTAACGGTTTGGATCTGTTAATCATTTTCTAAGTAAATTAGGTGAAATACCAAGTGATTGTAGACGATGATAAGATGTGCGTGACAGCAGAAAATGCACTATAGATATTGGCTATATATATAGCTATGGTCCGCTCTTTCCATATATATGCAGACTCATTGCTCGTAGAGTGTGGAGTCTGGACCAAATATAGGCTCGGGTGGTCAAGCCCAACTACATCTTTGCCATGTGCACAGTCACTCATTAGAATACTACTTCCGATTGCGCTTTCAGGATTCCAAGTTGGTTTCAAGTAACAGTTTTATACCCGAACCTATTTCTACCCATTCGTACCCATATCCACCCAAAAAGAATGCCTATAAATAGCATATCAAATCTTTGTTATTAGTCATCAACTTTCCATAATGGCTACTAGGAGAGTTATCCTTAGTAATGTTTTCTTTGTCTTGTTTTGCATTGGCATTTGCTCCGCCACTAGATCGCTTTTCACTTACGAAAGTGGTGGTGGCGGTGGAGGTAGTGGTGGTGGTGGTGGCGGCGGTGGTGAACATGTAGTGCCGGGATATGGTTCGTATGGTGGTGGTGGTGCGGGTTCAGGGAGTGGCAGTGGTAGTGGTTATGGAGGTGGAGGTGAGCATGGTGGTGGATATGGTGGCGGCGGTGGTGGTGGACAAGGAGGTGGAGGTGGGTATGTTGGTGGTTATGAGCATGTTCCTAGCTATGGTGGCGGTGGTGGTGGTAGTGGTAGTGGGTCAGGGTATGGTGGTTATGGGGAGCATGGTAGTGGCGGGTATGGTGGGGGAGGTGGTGGAGGGAGTGGTGGTGGTAGTGGTGGGTACTATGGTGGTGAGCATGGAGGTGGTTATGGTGGTGGTGCAGGAGGTGGTAGTGGTGGTGGGTATGGGGGTAGTGGTGGGTATGGTGGTGGAGGCGGTGGGGGGCATGGTGGTGGTGGTGGAGGAGGAGAAGGTGGATATGGAAGTGGTAGTGGTGGTGGAGAAGGTGGTGGTTCTGGGGGAGCGTATGGTGGTTATGGTGGTGGTGCGTATGGTGGTGGCGGAGGTGGTGGATCGGGAGGAGGTGGTGGTGGTGGTGAACATGGTGGCGGTTATGGTGGTGGAAATGGGGCTGGTGGTGGTCATGGTGGCTATGTTCCATGAAATTACAGATTTATCATATTTAAGTAATTCTTGGTTTATTATTCTACAAAATAATAAGTATCATGGAGACCGAGAATTTTGGTTTAGTGATACGTGCGTTGCCCATGTGCTTAAAGGTTGTACGTTAAGTTCAAGGTTTGCTGGACTCACTTTCGAGATGTATTGTAAGATAAGTGATATAGGGTGTAAAAGAAATTTTCCGTTTAAAAAAAAATATCATTGAATCTTGTATTCTAAATTGATTTAAGTTCTATGTTTTGATCGATTTAAAAGAAATGTGATTAGTTAACCAATATCTAATGAGAAGTGATATAACCACACAAAAATTCCCACAAAAGAAATCCACAAAAAAGAGGTGTATGCATTTGATTGGCTTAGTACAAGAGAAGAGAGATAAGTTTTATGAAATACACCAATCAAATGCATACACCTCCTTTTGTGAATTTCATTTGTGAGAATTTTTGTGTGGTTGTATCACTTCTCATATTTAATATGTTTACAAGACAACTACATGCTACACATGCAGTTGTACGTTCACTAATTACATGCAAATGGCTTATCATACAACACATCAAGTTCGTACCTTGAAATGTTTTTATGAATTATGATACACCAATCGTATGTTTATGTTACTACATTTGCTAGAATTATAATATTTGTGTTAAAAGGGTCGAATCAAGTTGACTACTTTAGCTATTTGATATTGTTTTGTCCCTTTTATTTTTCTTAACGGAAACATGTTTTTAAATATATATATATATAAAAATAACTACAAAATATAATTATTATGTGCATATGCAAGATGAAGATCGCATGCTAGATCATGATTAGAAGGTCACACTACTCAGTCTTATTGAGTTAAGTCCGTATAATCGCAACATACTTTAAAAAATATACAAATATCATGTGCAATCTTTTAAAAGAAATACCAAAATGGTATGCATACTTTCATATTTCATTCAGATGTCATACTTTAAATGACATGACATGACAGACGTTAAATCAAATGTCTATCATAAAGGGTATGAAACAAACTGAGGAAGCTATTCCCATGTGATAAGGAAAGGACTTTAAATAATGTTTGAATGAAATGTTTAATCTTATTGTAATAATGCAATGATTTGATAGTTAACTTTATTAAGATTTTGGTGTTATCCAATAAAAACAAACTTTTATAGAAAAGAATGCACTTTCACACTTTCAGTACATTTATAGAAAAAATAAAAGAAACGTCTTAGAGCACACGGTGTGAGGTTCTTCATAGCTCGCAGTGCCACGGTGGCACTTCATTGTGCCTCGCCATGACACCCCTCCCCCGTTTCTTTCTTTGCCATTTCAACCCTCGTCGTCTGTACGGCGAGGGTAAATCTTGTACTTTTGTCAGTTTTTTTTGCAAGGATCCGTTGTGGAACTTGTAATTTTAATATATTTGGTAAATGTTTATGAATTGTGTGTGCGTCTGTGTGTTTTTATAAAATGTGTGTTTTGGTGTGCGTGTTGCAGGTCAAGATCTGTAGAAGAAGAAGAAACAAGTTTTTAATAAAATGGGTGTTTTTGTGTGTGTTTAGTCCTTGTGGTTTTTTTTTTTTTTTTTTTTTAAATTTATGGTTTTGGTCCTTGTGGTTTTCTTATACAATATTTGCAGTTTTTTTTTTTAATTTATTTATTTATTTATTATTTTTTAAGTAACTAACATTTTTATTTTTAGTTATTATTTGTGTTGTATTGTATTTTTATTTGTAATGAAATGAATTTAGTTTATTTGGAAATTTGAATATAAAAAATAAAGTTGTAAGTGGTGGGCCCCAAATGAGTAAGTTGAGGTTAGTTGTGAGGGGGGTTAGTTTTGGAGGTTTGTTATAGTGATGTGGCACCCCGTGAGCCCCGAATGAGTAACTAGTGCTCTTCATGACACCTAGTGCTCTTACAAGTAGCGTGGGTAGAGGATGAAGAATTAACAAACATGTACTAAACAAAATCCAACGCGACATAGAGCGGCCGGTACCATACTAGCGTGCCATGTGCACATAGCAGATGAAACGGGCTTTGTATGTTAAAAATAAGTTAAGTATGATACCGAAATGTAGTAGTTGTAACCGATGTTGCAAATAGCGTGAGACGTAGCGTGACGACATGATCAAGCCTCACGCTTTAGCGTTCAAGGTGAAGCTTTTGCGTTTATAAGACGTGATATAAGGCGACACAAAATATGAAAATATTTATATATATTTATATTATATTTCACATATATCAAGTTTAAAAAAAGATGTGACATAACGCGTGACGTGACGGCATGACCAAGTCTCACGCCTTGGCCTTTGCGCGCCTTTTAGAACGATTGTAGGTGAAACTTTTTAACAAACACATGGGCTAAAGGTGTAATTCACTCTAACACCAAAGTGTTAAAAGTAAACAATTATTTGGGATCAAACACAAACAAACAAATAGAAGAAGAAGAAGAAAAAGATGATATACCGGAAATGGAGTTTACTGACCGGTCCGGCAGCCGTATTCGGTGGTATCGCCGGAGCTTTCATCGCCTTCGATTACATCTTCCGCCAAAAAGTAACCCATATTTTATTTTTATTTCTTAAACTTCTAAATTCAATGTTTTGAAAACCGGGTCGGACGGGTCACCGGGTCGGCAGTTCAACCGGTTCGACCGCCGGTTTTATGCAATACACATGTTAAAACCGACCGAAACCGACTCGTCCCGAAAAACCGGCCCGAACCGAGTGAACCGAAACCGAACCGACCATGGTTCGGTATTCGGTTTAGGTTTTCCCCGAAATTCGGTTTCGGGATTTCTCGGTTCGGGCCAAAAACCGAGAAAAAACAACCAAAACCACAAAACCGACCGAAACCGACTTGGCCCGAACCGGTTTTTCGGGACGAGTCTGTTTCGGTCTGTTTTGCTCACCCCTACTTTTCTAGGGTGTTTTGGATTGCATGTTCGACTCGGCTTATATTTCGTAAGCTTATTTTCCAGTTTATTTTTGGTTGTTTTAGTTTATTTTTGGGCTTTTATTCGACTTGGCTTAAAGGGTGTTTGGATCAGCTTATTTAGCCGGTTGACTTTGAAAAAGCTGATAAGCTCACTTATTGAAGCTTATGACCTTATCAACTTCACCTTATTGACTTAAGCCAATAAGCTAAGGTTAATAAGCTCTAAAACGTGAGCTTATCGGCTTTTCCAAAATCAAATAAGCCAATAAGCCAGCTAAATAAGCTAATTCAAATGCCTGTTTTATAAGTCGTTTTTATGGGCTTATTTTTTGAAGTATGAGCTTATTATGACTTAAATATGGAAAACGAGCGCAAGAGTTGGAAATTAAGCCAGGAAAAATTGGGCTTGTGAGTTGTGAATAATAGAAGCCCCAAAGGCCCAAAGTAAGCTTAAACAAACAGCCCTTAAAATGCTTTATGCTTTTTGAAATAAGTAGAAACTAATAATCAGCTGTAACAATGCACCATGTATGAGATAGTGTTTTGATTTGCTTTTGCTGTAATAATTAGATAAGCATTTGTTCGGTTGTTTGGTAATTCTGCTTATTTTAAACATTTAATAGCCAATTAATTATATCAAAAGTTGAATAAGTTATCTGATCATTACGCAATCACAAACACCCTCTTGGTGATTTACTTTAAATCGGGGTAGTATTTAATTGATCAGTATTGTGCCAATTGATTATTGTGCAGGGTTGATCTTTGTTGCATGTATGTACTTATAGCGTCTTTCTATCTTTTTTACTGGACCAGTCTGATAAACCGGCCATGAAAACACAAGAGCTAATGCATGCTGCTGCAAAGTAGAAAAGCAAGTGGTATCGATTCTCGAATTTTAGTTCAGTATGTTTGCACATCTTTTTGTTAATTCAGGTGCTTTGTCTTTTCTGTGATGTATTTTAGCTTTCAAGAAGCTACTCGTAGACTTTTAATTTGTTTATTTATTGTGATATGATTTTTATTAATAAAATGCTTAGGGAAAGTTGATCTACTTTCTTGAAGTGGATGTGTTGCGTCTTTTGCTATATATCGTCACTTTGCTTGATGTGGAGAGATTTGGTCCAGTTCAGTCTTTTTCTTGTGAAATAACTTTTCATATATAGTATTTATCCTCCTTTAATTTGATGGCTGTTATTATCTAACCTGTAATCAATCATCAAGATGGAGGGTAAGTCTCAATCTCCTTTAATCTCCCACTATTTTTATCTGTGTGATGTATTCTACTCTCTTCTAGATCCCTCAGATCGACCTGAGATAGGCTGGTATCCAGTATCTTGGTCTAGTGATTAAACCAGGGGTCTATATGGACCTATCTTTGGGCTGGTTTGCATTTAGGTTCAGTGTTATAGAGGGCCTGCCCTGGTACAGGGTCTTGGTTGCTATCACAGGCCAAGGGACGGGTCTCTGAGTCAAGCCGGATGGCTTAGATTTAGGCTTGTCTAAGCTACGCCTGCAGATTGACTTGCACTCGATTTAGTCCAGCGAATACGTCTATATCTAGGAATTAAGGTGGTTCGTGTATGAACCTATGGACTAGACTGTGGACTGGCAATAGTTAACATCCTTCTTGGGAGAAACCAATGATTGAGTATATGACACATGGGAGGAACCAATAGCCATAAGCTCAAAATGCCCACAATGAAAATGGGTATTTAGTTGTGAACCATATACTGTTTGCAAGAGATACTTGATGTTTTATTGATTAGTTGTTTAATTTTTGTTTCTTGATAATGTTTAACCTTTAATTCTGTTGGTATATATGAGATTATAGATATTGATCTAATAACGGGCTTATTGCAGAAAGATAAGACACATTTTATTTGCTTAAAATTATATGTAATTACCTTGTCGTTCAAAGTTAAACCATGATAACTACTAACCCTTGAAGAGTAAGAATTAGCTTACAAAATGGCCCTTGAATATCGATTTTAAGAAATTATCTACCCATGTTCATATCCATATGCAAATCCATAACTTAGAAATTATCTACCCATGTTAAGAAATTATCTACCCATGATCATATCCATATCCAAATCCATAACGTAGAACATACAACGATTATAAGTTCATCATTGATAGTCCTTTACGGCTTTACTTATTAAACATTATAATACACACGAACACTAAGAACTGGACACAAACTTCACATGCCTATTATATAGGACACACAATATTAAGAAATTAATAAGTTGACACACTATAGTTTATATCTTTTTCGTGTGGTCTTTTAAGCACAAACAACTTTCACGTTGTTTGTTTCATCTATCAAACAAATGCAACCTTCACCACATTCAAAGTAGGTTTTACCAGCTTCAGGGCCATCGATTATGGATACAACACAAGACCAGCCTTCAGCACACTCGCAGAATACTTTGGCTTCTGAGGTAACCACTTTCTGCTGCACAGTTGTTTCACTGCAACACCATATTGAATTAATGTTTCTTTATATACTAAAGCGATAAACTTTGAAGATTAGTGAACGTACGTGACAAAGGAGCAACCACTGCCACCACATTTTGCGTAAAGTTTGCCGACCTTAGATGGCTCAGTTTTGGTGATGGTGCATGTCCATCCTTCTGGACATGCACAATTTGGCTTATTATCAGTGCTGAACAAGTGAAAAAGGTGTCACTCAATAATATAACTCGGATGATAGTCAGATGATGATTAAGAATGAAAAGTAAAATGAAAACTTAATCAGAATTCAGAAGCATCCTATAGAATTAGAAAATTTACAACTTATTTGAAAAGCTTAAATGAATAACCTAGCCTGGACAGCAGGGAGAAGATTGGCACGCAATCTGAGACTCCATACTTAGACCAGTTGATCCTACTGAAGTTTTCTAATGTGTCTTATGTTATTTATGGCCCAATTCAACCTTTTACCTGTAAAATAATGGTTATCCTTTTCCCCTAGCGTTTTGTTGTTATTAGTTGAATTTTTATTTACGGTTATAGGCTATCAAGCGAATAATTTAGTTTCTTCTGTTACATTTCCGGTACGTTTGTTACATTAGTGTTACATGTTGTTGACTGATCCTTTGGCGGGTTTTAAACTAGGGAGGAATTTTATGTTTGGGAATGTGTCTAGATATGTTATAGTGGTGTAAAGTTGGTTTATTACGTTTAGTTTGAGAAGCAGGAATCGACGTGGAAATTGTGTTGTAGGATTGGGAAGGTGTTGTTGTGGATGGTTTATTGTGGGGTTGTGACGGGTGGGTTGTTG